>CAUYQU010018225.1:0-43115 GCA_963574635.1 Cheracebus regulus | reverse complement strand
ATCTCTCTCCGCCCGGTGATGAAGTTTTTCTGTTTCTTAGTTTTCCTTTGGCGGACGCCCCTTCTCCACAGAGCCGGACCTTCCCGGGTTCGCTGTGCTTGCTGTGAGACTCTCAGTCTGCAGCGCTTCCAATTGCTGTTTTGCTTGTGGGGATGGGACCAGCCGAGCCCGTCTGTCCCGTACACTCCGCACCGGGAAGCGCCGCGCTGGGGCGCCGGCAAAACAGCCGCGCCGGCCAAACGAGTCGCGCTGGTGACCCGTGTGGCTCCTCTGCCGGGAATCTCCCGGTCTGTGGGCTACAAAAATTGGTCGGAAAATGCGGCGTCCACTCGTTCTCTGCGCTTTCACTGGGAGCTACATTCCTGAGCTGTTGCTAATCGGCCATCTTGGATCTCTCCTTTTTTTTTTTTTTTTTTATGAGACAGGGTCTTGCTCTGTCACCCAGGCTGGAGTGCGGTGGCATAATCACGGCTCCTTGACATCCCGGCATGAACCACTGTGCCCAACCATGTTTTAAATTTTTACAACAAAGTTTAAAAGTAAAAAAAAAAAGTTTAAAATTTTAAAAATAGAAAAAACCTTATAGAATAAAGATATAAAGAAAGAAAATATTTTTGTACAGCCATACTATGTGTTTGTGTTTTAAGCTAAGTGTTATCAGGAAAGAGTCAAAATGTTAAAAATAGGAAGTTTATAAAGTAAAAGAGTTATAGTAAGCTAAGGTTAATTTATTATTGAAGAAAAAATTGTAAATAAAATTAGTGTAGCTTATGTATACGGTGTTTATAAAGTCTACAGTTGTACACGATAATGCCCTAGGCCTTCCCTTCATTCACCACTCACTCACTGACTCACTCAGAGCAACTTCCAGTCCTGCAAGCTCCAATCGTACATGGTATGTGCCCTACATGGGTGTCCTTTTGTTTGTCTTTTTTCTTTTTTGACGCAGGATCCCCAGGCTGGAGTACAATGGCACGATCTCGGGTCACTACAACCTCCATCTCCAGGTTCAAGCAATTCTCCTGCCTCAGCCTCCCAAGTAGCTGGGATTACAGGTGCCCACCACCATGCCCAGCTAATTTTTTGTATTTTTAGGATTTCGCCATGTTGGCCACGCTGATCTTGAACTCCTGACCTCAAGTGATCCACCTGCCTCAGCTTCCCAAAGTGCTGGGATTACAGGCAAGAGCCACCATGCCAGGACTTTGGTTTGTCTTTTATACTGTATTTTTACTGTACTTTTTCTGTGTTTAGGTATGTTTAGATACATGAATACTAAACACTGTGTTATGATTGGCTATAGTATTCAGTACAGTAACATGCTGTACAGGTTTGTAGTCCAGGAGCAAGAGGCCATACTACATAGCCCAGGTGTGTAGTGGCTATGTCATCTAGGATTGTGTAAGTACCTCTATGGTGTTTGTCCAATGAGGAAATTGCCTAAGGATGCATTTCTGACAATGTATTCTCTTTGTGAAGCAATGCATAACTGCATATGGGAAGATATGAACAGGTTATATGCAAATACTATGCCATTTCATATAAGGGAACTGAGCATCAGTAGAGTTTGGCATCCATAGGGAGTCCTGGTACCAATCCCCGTGGACAGAGATGGATTGCTGTACATCATTTTCCCTACAATCACTTTCATCTCTTTTTTTTTTTTTTAACTGTACTTCCTCAATTAGGTGGAGGGAACTCCTCCCAGAACCTGTCAGCTCATTTTCCACTAAACACTTCTTACCTTTCCATATTTGTTCAAGTTTAGAGTATTTAACTGCTGCTGACATTTTAAATAACTGTTATCCAGTTTTGCCCACTGTGTCCTAGGTGTGGCTCTCACTCAGGGTTTCACAGAAACAAAGATGGGCAGAATGACTGAACCAAACTCTTGAATGTAAGGGAACGTGTGAATGGCTTTACCCTGTATGAAGGTATTTTCTCACCGAGAGAAACAGAAAAAGTATTTGCAAGTTCCCTTTCACTAGGAAAAAAAGGCAATCACTCACCTTGTTTTCCTTATTAAGTATCTCAACAGCTACTTTGGCTGCGGCATTTTTTGCTTCCTTTTTTGATCTACCTTCAGCTTCTGGAAATTCTCTCCCATCTATTATAACTTGAAATGTAAACCTGATTACAAAGAGAATATTTACAAAATATTATACAACTCATACACTATCTAAAAACAAGTGCTCTAGTCATTACTACCTCCTACGACTACCTTTGAGGGTTTGAACCTACATTCAAAATAGAATGCAAGCAGTCACCCCAAACAGCAAAACGGCACATCTTGTTGAAGCATGGAAAGGTTTCTACCCTCTTTTCTTTCTGGAGTCACCTGTGGCTCCAAAATAGTTACCACTTTATGCCAAGAAGACTCTCACAAAACTAAAGTGTTGACCTCAAAGTTGTGCCAGAGTTGCCATTTCCCCAGTTTACATTTATAAGGCCATATCATTTTTTCTTTTTTGAGATGGAGTCTCGCACTGTCACCCAGATTGTAGTGCAGTAGCTTGATCTCGGCTCATTGCAATCTCTGCTTCCTGGGTTCAAGCAATTCTCCTGCCTCAGCCTCCCGAGTAGCTGGAACTACAGGCACGTGCAGCCACGCCCAGCTATTTTTTTTGTATTTTTAGTAGAGATGGGGTTTCACCATGTTGGCCTGGATAGTCTTGATCTCCTGACCTCGTGATCCATCCACCTTGTCCTCCCAATGTGCTGGGATTACAGGCGTGAGCTACTGCACCCTGCAGGCCATATCATTTTTTATAGCAACTTACCTCCTATCATGTGGAGGTCCTGAATTAGGCAATTCTTTATATCTAAGTACTACTCCCTGCTTCTGACGGTATTTATTAAGTTCCTCCATGAAGAAACCTGGTGAAAGATCACCAGCCATTTCTTCTTCTAGTATCCTACAATAAAAGAGACATTTGAATGAGTGATGGTTACAGAACATATTTAATCTGAGTTTCCCAGTGCAGTTTAGGAGACAGAGGGGTTGGCAAGACTCTCCTTTACAGGACTCGTCTCGATCCCACATAAATGCACAGACTTTCTTTCAAAACCGTTCTTCCTTTCTCATTGACTGCACAATAAAGTTCATTTCTCCAAAATTTTCTACTTTAAAAACTCAACTTGGCCAGGCGCGGAGGCTTACGCCTATATCCCAGCCCTTTGGGAGGCTGACGCAGGCAGACCACCTGAGTTCAGGAGTATGAGATCAGCCTGGGCAACAGAGCAAAATCCCATCTCAATTTCAAAATTGTTTTAAAAAATAAAGGAAAGAAAAAAACTCAACTGGTCAGTGAAAGAAGGGGGCCCTTCTCTTTAACCCTGCTCTACGCTTCCACTGAGTATCAACTACCATGTTTGTCTACCTGCTTAAGAAAGCAAAAAGGCTGCAGGAGTGTAGAATGTTTTATGTTGGGAAGAAAAGGTTTAGAGTGTATATAATAAGTGAAGTGGAGTGGCAGCGCGGGGACAAGCTGGGAAGCGGGCAGGCGAGTGTGGCCTGTGTGGATGCGGATCCTGCCCAAAGCCAGGTGGAGAAGAGCCCAAGCTAAGGGTGATCAGCCCATGACCGGGATCTGTAGACAAAATAAAACAGGGAAAATTTGCTAGAATTAAGAAAGATGAATCCATGTTCAGTTGGAGTTCAACTTCGTACTACAGATGAGTCCCATAAAACCTACTAATACTTGTCACACAGGTTTTAAGACTTTGCAAGAATTGTTACCAAATGATATGCTTTTACTTCAACTTAGAACTGAAATGACTCTTTCGGGGAACAATACAATTTGCTTTCATCACATGAAAATTTAAGAATAAATAAAATACAAAAAAAAAAGAAAAAAATTTATATTGACAGATTTGAGGATTTACAGAAGTTGTGTTGTGACCCATTTAACATACACAAAAAACTAGCCAGAAAATTTTTTTTTACATGTAATTGACTTAGTGTAAAATTTGGAAGGCAGCTGGTACCTGGTTGGAAGATTTGTCCAAAATGCACACAGATAATCAACAGAAGTGTGGATGTTGATTCTGAAGACTGCCAGAGAAGGAAACCTGATCAGATGGAAGAACTGCTAAAGCTTTGAGGTCATTACAACTTACAAATCCAGGAAGGCAAACTGAATTTGCTCCAGAAACTGGTAAAAGAGAACAAAGAAGGGTTACAAACAATGCAACCACTGGTTCAGACAGACAAGTGATATCAGCGAAGAGTAAGGTCTATGATAGCCAGGGTCTCCTGACTTTGAGTGGGATGGACTTCTATGACTGCCTCGATGAAGACTGCTTAGGATGTTTCTATGCTTGTCCTGCCTGTGGTTCTGCCAAGTGTGGAGCTGAATGCCACTGTGACTGCAAGTGGCTATGTGAGCAAATTGAAATTGAAGGAGGAGAAATAATTCACAATAAACGTGCTGTATAATCTGTGGTATCAAACTATGAGGCCTTTAAAGATATTTCCAAAATTCTGTTACTCTAAGATACAATTTAAGCTTGATTGTCAGATGACAAAGATTTTAAAACCACCTCAATGTGCACTAATTTTTCATGATAATTCTGTTTAACTTTGTGAGGAACCACCAAATTGTTTTCCACAGTGGCTACACCCATGCTACATTTCCACCAGCAATGCACAAGGGTTCTAATTTCTCCACATCCTCACCATCACTTGTTATTATCTGTTTTCTTTTTAAATATAGCCACATCATGATCTTTTTAAAACATCAATTCAATCATCCACAAGCCACTGAAATTGTTTCCATTGAGATTACCAATGGCTTCCCCATCACTAAATCCAGTAGTGAGTTCTCAGTCCTTCTTTACTTCACCTACAATGGGCATTTGATTTGGTTGCTCATCCTTTTCTCCTTCTTCTTGTTTCTTAGCTTGGACTTTTAAGATAGGCACTCTCCTTGTTTTTTTTTTTTTTTTTTTTTTGAGACAGAGTTTCACTCTTGTTGCCCAGGCTGGAGTGCAATAGTGCCATCTCAGCTCACTGCAACCTCCACCTCCTGGGTTCAAGCAATTCTGGCTCAGCATTTCGAGTAGCTGGGATTACAGGCACCCGCCACCACACCCAGCTAATTTTTTATATTTTTAGTAGAGATGGGGTTTCCTCATGTTGGCCAGGCTGGTCTCGAACTCCTGACCTCAGGTGATCCACCTGCCTTGGCCTCCCAAAGTGCTGGAATTACAAGCATGAACCACCACGCCCAGCCCTGGTTTTCTTCTGCTCTTACAAGCTACTCCTTTTCTCTCTCCTCTCCTGATTCCTCTTCATCATCCTTTCTTCTATTTTTTTTCAACCTTTCCTACGGTGCTAACTTCCTCTTTTCTAGATATTGTAGCATCACTGGGCCCAGGCCTTAGACTCACTTTTCTACTTAGACTCACTTCCCTGGTGATCGTCTCCAGGTTTGTGGCTTTAAATTCCACTAACACGATGGTTCTCAAAAGTATGCCTCCACCATGGACTCTCTCCTGAACTCCCAGCTGCCTCTGTCCAACCTGCTCCCTCCGAAAATGCTCTTGACTCTACTCCTGCTGCTGTCTTGGCCCGGTCAATTTCTACTTCCTACAGATCTCAGCTCAGAATCCCAGACACTCCTTCACAGGCTCTTTCAGAATGCTCATCCTCTTTATTAAAATTGCTTATTTAACTATTTTCCAAAATAGAACATGAATTACTAGAGGTAAAGGACCAGGCTCCACAATGAATGAATGAGTACCAAAATCTCTCCAGATACCCGCTCCAGGACTTGTCACCTGCTTTTCTCTATAGTGCAATATCTGCATTCTCTCCATACTCAGCAATCTCCACTCATCTATCAGGATCAACACAGCCTCCTTCAATGCTGGAGGCTCAGCTAGTAGCCCTCCATGGGCCTGCCATTCCACCTTGCCCAACCCTCATCACAGCCCTGACTGCTTTTTAAAGTAATTAGTGAGCTCTTTGGGGAGCAGATTCTACATCTTATTCACTCATCTGGAAGAAATCTCTATCATAATCACTAAAAAATAATATTTGTCCATCTTACTAATGCCCAGAAATTACTTTGGCTATGCCTTCACTCCCTTCTAGCAGACTACAGTCTCCCTCTAGGCCCAGCACATTGCTTCACATAGATCATGCCTTCAACTAGTATCTGAATAATAAATAAATAAACGACTGGGCACGGGGGCTCATGCCTGTAATCCCAGCACTTTGGGAGGCCAAGGCAGGCAGATCACCGGAGATCTGGAGTTTGAGACCAGCCTGGCCAACATGGTGAAACCCCATCTCTACTAAAAATACAAAAATTAGCTAGGCATGGTAGTGCATGCCTGTAATCCCAGCTACTTGGGTGGTTGAGGCAGGAGAATCACTTGAACCTGGCTGCAGTGAGCTGAGATCACACTACTGCACTCCAGCCTAGGTAACAGAGCGAGACTCTGTCTTAAATAAATAAATAAATAAATAGTCAAGTATTTGGGATCTCCAGGTTCAAATAAGCAAACTGAAAAACAACAGCATAATCTGCCCAACATTCTAAATTCCTAAGTGACAGCAGAGAGCCTGTCTTTTAGCTTCCATCTGGCAAAGCATTTTTAGTGCTAAGGAAAACATGGGGCCAGGGGCAGTGGCTCATGCGTGTAATCCCAGCACTTTGGGAGGCCGAGGCATGCAGATCACCTGATGTCAGGAGTTTGAGACCAGCCTAGCCCATGTGGTGAAACCCTGTTCTCTACTAAAAATATAAAAATTAGCTTGACATGGTAGTGTGTGCCTGTAATCCCAGCTACTCAGGAAGCTGAGGCAGGAGAATTGCTTGAACCCAGGAGGCAGAGGTTGCAGTGAGCCAAGATCACACTATTGTATTTGAGCCTGGGTGACAGAGTAAGACTCCATCTTGAAAAGAGAGGCGAGTGGAGGGAAGGGGAGAGGATGGGAGGTCAGGGAAGGGAAGGGAAGACGAGGGGAGGGAAGACGAGGGGAGGGGAAGAGGAGGGGAGGAGGAGGAAAGAAAGGGAAGGAAGGGAAGGGAAAGGGAAAGGGAGAAAGAGTGAGGAAGAGAGAGAGAAGGAGGAAAAGAAAGTAGAGAAAGAGAAAAGAAAAGAGGGAGGGAGGGAAGGCAGGAAAGAATGAAATATGGGCAATAGGAAGCCTCATTATTTTGGAATTCAAAAGGGAGTTTATGAATTACCATTCATTTAACAAATACTTAATGAGCACCTATTACGTACTAGGTGCTGGGCTATACCAGTCAACCCTACTATCGGTAATTGTGAAATTACCAGTGGAGGAACAACCTATAAGAAAATGTCAGCGGGTGATCAGTACTATGGAAGGGGGAGCAGTGAGGGCAGAGTGGGGTTTCTTGTATATGCAGGCTGTTTGGGGAAGGCTGCTCTGATAAGCTGGCATGGGAAGCAGTCCAGGATAAGGGAGGGGTTTCCCCATGCAGGTATCTGGGGGAAAAGCTTTCCAGGAAGAAGAAACAGGCAGTGCAAAGGCCTAGAGGCGGGAGGATGCTTGGGTTTGCACCAGGAGCAGCAAGGAAGCCAGCGAGGCCGGAGCAGGGGTGCAAGAGGCCTTGCCTGTGAGTCTTAATAAACATTTATAGGATTCCGATGAGACAGGAAAGCTATAGGCAAGGTCTGAGCAGGGGAGCGTCTGGTTCTTACTTAAAGGAACACTCCGGTTGCTGAGGTGTGGAGAAGAGGTGGTGGGAGGAGGTTGGGGGTGAGGAGACGAGTGGGAACAGGAACTGAGGCCAGGCAGTTGGGAAACTACTGCAACTCTCCATGCAAGAGATTTTTAGCTAGAGATTGTTTAGCCAGTCTATGAGCATTTCAGGCCTCCGTATTTTCCATGTGTCAAGCCACTAGGCCTATTGGTCTTCCACTAGACCCTGCCCTACAACTGCTGCCTGGGAAATATATGTTACTTGCACTGATAAAAATTGTTGCGGGACGGAAATGGCTTTCAGTCCCCACCCAGCTCCACGATCCTTTTCCTGGATTCCGGGAGAGCCTGCACCCGGGATGCGGGCCTGGGACTGCGCTCCCACTGCTGACACAGCCCGGGCCAGGGGCTGCGGATCAGCGTCGGCGTCCAGAGCTGGGGGCGCGGGATCGGCGGGTCTCCCTCCCCTGGCTGGGCCCGCATCCCCTAGCCCGCCGCGCCCCATCCCCGTCCCCCGTCCCCCGTCCCCCGCGCTCCCTCGGCTGCCCGCGGCCCCGCTCACCTGCGCCGCCGCTGCCGGCCGGAGACCGCGGCTTCTGGAGAGCTAGCTCTCGGTTTCGTTTTCCCCTCGGACTCCGCCTTCCCTGAAGCCGCCGGCCCCCTCTCGCGCAAGCCGTCCTCTGCTCCGGGATTGGGGTAAATTGGCCCTGGATTCCGAGTGCGCGCGGGAGGCACCGGCGGGCGGGCTTGGCGCCCACGTGCTTTGCGGCCAGAACCCGGCATCCCCAACCCCCGCCCCCGCGGCTACCGGGGCAACTCGCGCTAGCTCCAGTAGGTTCTGGAATCAAGGGTTCCACTTATTCTTCAATACAAACATCTGGGGTAGGGTTGGGAAGATGGGTATTACCAGCTCCGTTTTACAATAGAGGAAACTGAGTAAATGAACTTGCCCAGGGTCCTGCCGCTTGTAAGTGGCAAAGCCAGGATTCAGTTAAAGTCTGGGCCTGTAAACACCAAAGCACTCCTCCCCGCTTGCCACACCACTGTCCCCTCCCCTTTACACGGCTGGGGATGAGAAGCCCCGGGGCGGGTGAGGGGGGCGTAATCTCCTTCATTCGGCTCCCACCCATCCATTTATTTCTGAGCAGACACTTGCCAGACGCTGTAAAAACACCCGCGGGCCAGTCCTGCAGTTAAAGAGAGCCACCTGCTCCCTACAGGACCTCAGGAAGTTTCCTACCATGGTCAAATACCAATGGTCCTCGATTTATAGAAATCCTGCTCCCCTGATGGACACATTCCCAGAGTCACACAGAGTCACAGAGTCATTGGCACAGTGATTAAAGAGTATCGAGGCACAGAGAAGTTAGATAAACACAGCTAGAAAGCAGCTAGTGGAGTTAGAATTATAACCAGGGGTCTGTACTCTCAACATCTTAGCTGGGATAGGAGAGGGAGGTGGTCTCAAGACAGACCTCAAATATACATTAAATATTATGCCTAGGCTGGGTGCGGTGGCTCAGGCCTGAAATCCCAGCACTTTGGGAGGCCTAGGTGGGTGGATCACCTGAGGTCAGGAGTTCAAGACTGGCCTGGCCAACATGGCAAACCCCACTGGTACTAAAAAATACAAAAATTAGCTGGGTGTGGTGGCATGTGCCTGTAATCCTAGCTACTCCAGAGGCTGAGGCAGGGA
The DNA here is from genome assembly GCA_963574635.1 of Cheracebus regulus. Taxonomy (NCBI): domain Eukaryota; kingdom Metazoa; phylum Chordata; class Mammalia; order Primates; family Pitheciidae; genus Cheracebus; species Cheracebus regulus. The sequence continues at coordinate 33,738 of CAUYQU010018225.1, read as the reverse complement.
GAATTGCTTGAACCTGGGAAGTGGAGGTTGTAGTAAGCTGAGATCGTGCCACTGCACTCCAGCCTGGGTAACAGAGTGAGATTCCATCTCAAAATAAATAAATAAATAAATTATGCCTAGGCAGGCATCCACTCCAGCCTCCCTTCTCTATCCCCCAACAACCCTGCATTGCTGGATATCAACAACTAAAATCTATACTTTCCTTGTGTCTCAGGTCCTAGGCATAGCTTAAGTCCCCCAAATGTGAAGCACTGGTTGGAGGTTTAGAAGGTAGATGGGAGGCAGAGCCATCTTTTTGTGGCATTTCCAGGTGGCAAGAAAGCTCTGACAGTGCTGGGTATCCATTTGTCAGCTTTGTGAATGTGGGGTGGCTGTGGCAGAAGCAATGGCAAATTTTTCTGACTTTTTGAGCTCCTGAACTGCCCAAGAGAGCTTTAAGAATGAAAAATGACAAGCTCAAGCATGATCAGAGGACACAAGCTTTTATGACTGCACCAGAAAACTTCCTATTTCAGGTAGCCTCAAGGGTGATGTAAAAATCCGCCTTCTCTACTGGGGAATGATTTCGAAGGAATGATATCAGGGGGTTGGTCATGAGGTCTAGGGGAATGATATGATATGGGTGTTAGAAGTAAATTTTCATTGATGCAAAAGAAATAGCACTCAAACAAATTTTCTCAGCAAGGCAATTACTTCTATGGAAGGGTGCATCTTGCAGATGGAGCAATGGCAAGAGCATACTTGAACAAGGGGTTCTTATTCCTGAAGCAGGTATCCCTTACTGCTGTGTCATTCCCCTATTGGCTACAGTTGGATCACACAGTCTAAGCTCATTCCAATTGGCTATTTTAAAGAGAGAAGGGGTACGAGCCAGAGTGGCAGGGTGATCAGTTTCAGCAGGAAAGACGGTTACAGAACAGGTGACTAAAGGTGACTCTGGTCAGAGCAGGTGACCAGGGGTGACTCAGGACAGAGCAGGTGACACACTCCCAGAGTCACACAGAGTCCCAAAGTCATTGGCACAGGGTCTAAAGAGTATTGAGGCACAGAGGAGTTAGTTTAACACAGCTAGTAGGCAGTGGAGTTAGAATTATAACCGGGAGTCCAGGCTTTGCTACTTACAAGGGGCAGGACACTAGGATGGATTGAGACTCTAAACATGTGGGTTAGGAGGGGGATGTGTGAGGGGGACATGTGGTTCAGCAAAAGGAATAGGTGCAGGTAACCAGGGGAAGAGATGTGAACTACTGATTAGAGCTGGCTGGAAGGTTGTTTACTGAAACTAGGGGCAAGGAGATGAGGAAGTTAAATTTTAAAGTGGAGAACAAGAGAATAAAGTACAAAGAAACTGAACATACTGACATACGTATATTTCTTTGAAGAGAAACTTAGAATTTACTGTATTTGACATGCGTGAATCTCTTGAAATGGGCAGAGTGTGAGCATATTGGGCTCCCTAAGGAGCCCAATTTCCTTCCCTCTGGGCTCCCCAGGTGCAAAGCTTGGTGCTGCAGGTACCAGAATTACAATATAATTTTTTTGAGATGGAGTCTCACTGTCGCCCAGGCTGGAGTGCAGTGGCACAATCTCAGCTCACTACAACCTCTGTCTTCCAGACTCAAGCAATTTTCCTGCCTCAGCCTCCTGAGTAGCTGGGATTACAGGCGTGTGCCACCACACCCAGCTATTTTTTTTAATTTTTAGTAGAGATGGGTTTTCACCAGGTTGGCCAGGCTGGCCTGGAACCCCTGACCTCAAGTGATCTGCCCACCTCAGCCTTCCAAAGTGCTGGGATTACAGATATGATCCACTGCGCCCAGCCTAGAATTACAGTATAAATTTAATTTGCAGCCTCATCAGGTCTCTTATGTGAAGATTCAGGGCATCGATTGTGAAAGAATGAAGCCCTGGGAATTTGGGTGGATTTGAATGAATCCAAGTGCCACTGCCCTCCTGAATTCTGCTGTTTCTCCACAGGCTTTCCACAATTGTCCGATAAGGCTGGTACAGCCTACATTGAAGAGCATGAAACAGTCACTCTGCAAGGAGGTGCCAATTCTCCACATACCCTATCTCTACCTGTGTCTTCACTCCCAAAACTAGAATCAGATGGTAATGCACCTCAAGGGAATATGGACAAGCTCTGATCAAGGGGAGATGCTTTACACAACAAAAGAGCCACAGGAACCAAGGAAATATGCGTGGCAGTGACTCTAAAGATGACATGAGGAAAGTTGAAAGTTAATGTACTACCTCCAGCAGTGGGAGCGCTAAGCCAGTTTGCTCACTTGGTTTACTGTAATCTGAGCTCAGTAGCAGTTCACACTAAATGAAAATGTAATGCCAAGTAATGTAATGCAGATGAACTCAAACATACTTAGGGGTCAGGAATATGGGAGTAGATTCATCTTATGCAGCCTAGTCACTTACTCCCTAACCACCGCCCCCAAGAAGATCCAAAGGCCCCTCCTTCAGTGGCTTGTACAGAGCTAGTGGCTTGGCAATGCAGCTGATGTTCAGAGATTTGGAAGGAATGATATCGGAGGGTTGGTGATGAGGTCTATGGAAATGATGTGAGTGAACCACTTGGAATGGGCAGAGTGTGCATATTGGACTCCCTTGTGAATGTTCACCAAAGGCACCCACTTCTAAAGAGGCTTTTGAGAAGCAGTTGAGCAAGACTTCTGTCAGCCTTTTCCCCAGCTATCCCAGTGCTTGTTCGAACAAATAAAGAGGCTGTGGTAGCAGGAATGGAGGATAAGTGTGTTTATCCATGGGCTTCTCAGCAAGGCCATTTCATTATGTTTATTCAGCTTGGGGTTTGTTGAACTTCTTGAATCTGCAGATTTATAGTTATTTGAATTGGAACAATTTCAGTCATTATTTTTTCCATTTTTTTCTGTACCTCTTTCCTTTTCCTGATATTCCAATTACATGTATATTTGCTCAGTATTGTCCCATAAGTCACTGAAGCTCTGTTTATGTTTTTCTGTAGTCATTTTTTTTTCTGTCTTCATTTAGAATAGTTTCTATTACTATGTCTTCAAGTTCCCTGGTGTTTTTTTCTTCTCTATCTAATCTACTGTTTATTCATCCAGTGTATTTTTTATTTCAGATATTGTGTTTTTCATCTCTAAAACTTCCATTTGAGTCTGTTTACATTATCCATTTCTCTTCTCATCTTTTTTTTTTTTTTTTTTTAGACAGAGTCTCGCTCTGTTGCTAGGCGCCAGGCTGGAGTGCAGCAGCATGATCTTGGGTCACTGCAACCTCCGCCTCCTGGGTTCAAGCAATTCTCCTGCCTCAGCCTCCCGAGGAGCTGGGACTACTGGTACGCGCCACCATGCCCAGCTAATTTTTGTATTTAAATAGAGATGGGGTTTCACCATGTTGGCCAGGATGGTCTCGATCTCTTGACCTCGTGATCCACCCGCCTTGGCCTCCCAAAGTGGTGGGATTACAGGCGTGAGCCACCGCGCCCAGCCCTCATCATTTTTTAAACCTATTTGAGCCCATATATAAAATGCATAATAGCTCTTTTAAGATCGTTATCTGCTAATTCCATCATCTCAGTCATTTATCTGTTTCTATTAATTGCTTTTACTCCTGGATATGGGTCATGTTTTCCTATTTCTTTGTATGCTCAAGAAATCTTTGTTGGATGGCAGATATACTGTTGAGGTTTTATTTTATTAAATTTGTTTTTTAAATGTTGGACCTTTTCTCTGACAGATGTTTTTTTTTTTCAAACTGGCAAGCCATTAAGTTATTTGAGTTCATTTCAATCCATTCTAGACTTGCTTTTGTTATAGCAGGGCTAGGGATAATTTACTCCAGGGCTAACTTAGCCCTGCTTCTAAGGTCTGACCACTCTAGGAAATCTACCCAATGCTCTGGTAGTCTCTCCACTTTGGCTGGTGGGAACACAAACTGTTTCCACCTCTGAATGAAGTCCAGGAAATGGCTCACTGCTTTTCAGTAATCCTTTCCCTGTCTGGAGGGAGATTTACACTGTCTTTTCGAAGTTTTATTTCATGCATACACATATCCACTCAGTTAAAGATTAGAAGGATTCCCTGTACAGATCTCTGAGGTTCTTGCTGTTACATTTTTAACATTGCTCTTTTCCCCAGCAATCTGCTCTGATAATCTAGCCTCCTCAGCCTGCCTGACTCCCAATATGCAACTCCAATTTTATGAGACTTTTGTATTAGGTTCCCTTTCCCTGTGCTGCAGCTTAGAAACTGCCTATGGGTAGCACACTCAGAAAGGTGTAGGGATCAACTCATTTGTTTACTCCTCAGAGATCCCAGTATTGCTCTGACTGTTGTTCAATTTTCCTAATTACTACATTTTTCTCATTTTCTATTTATTTGCCATTTGAATTTCCTCTTCTGTAAATTACCTGTCTATATCCTTTACACTTTTTTTTTTAAGAGACAAGGTCTCATTTTGTTGCCCAGGCTGGAGTGCAGTGACACAATCATGGCTTAATGCAGCCTCAAACTCCTGGGCACATGCAATCCTCCAGCCTCAGTCTCCTGAGTAGCTGATACTATAGGCATACACCACCATGCCTGGCTAATTTTTTTTTTTTGGTAGAGATGAGGTCTTGCTATGTTGCTATATTTTTCCAGCTGGCCTTGAGCAGTTCTCCCTTATCAGCCTCTCAAAGCACTGAGATTACAGGCATGAGCCATAGCACCTGGCTACATTTTTTTTCCTATTAGGCTATATTTTATTTTTTCTATTGATTTTAGTGGTTCTTTATATACTGTAGAATTAGTCTTTTATTATTTCTCCCCTCCCTCCCTCCCTTCCTTTCTTCCTCACTTCCTTTCTTCCTTCCTTCTTCCCTTCCTTTGTTTTTCCTTTCCTTCTTCCTTCCTTCCCTTCCTCCCTCCCTCCTTCCTTCCTTCCTTCCCTCCTTCCTTCCTTCCTTTTTTTTTTTTTTTTTTGAGAAAGTCTCATTCTGTTGCCCAAGCTGGAGTGCAGTGGCATGATCTCAGCTCACTGCAACCTCTGCCTCCTGGGTTCAAATGATTCTCCTGCCTCAGCCTCCCCATTAGCTGGGATTACAGGTACATGCCACCAAGCCCAGCTAATTTTTGTATTTTTAGTAGAGATGGGGTTTTGTCATGTTGGCCAGGCTGGTCTAGAACTCCTGACCTCAAGTGATCTGCCCTCCTCAGCCTCCCAAAGTGTTGGGATACAGGTGTGAGCAACCTCGCCTGGCCAGAATTCTTTCTATCTAGAATATTTTCTGTCTTCTCTTGTAAGTTCCACATGACTACTTGAGGCTCTGTGGTAGAAAAAGTTCTTATGGGCAAGGCGTGGTTGCTCACGCCTGTAATCCTAGCACTTTGGGAGGCCAAGGCAAGTGGATCATCTGAGGTCAGGAGTTGGAAACCAGTGTGGCCAACAGGGGGAATCCCTGCCTCTACTAAAAATACAAAAACTAGCTGGGCGTGGTGATGTGTGCCTGTAGTCCCAGCTACTCGGGAGGCTGAGGCAGGAGAATTGCTTGTACCTGGGAGGCAGAGGTTGCAATGAGCTGAGATCGTGACACTGCACTCCAGTCTAGGTGACAAAGTGAGACTTTGTCTAAAAAAAAAAAGAAAAAAAAAGAAAAGAAAAGTCTTTATGGTAGAATAACACAATCTCTTACCTTTAGCTTTGAATTGAATGGAAAATAGTATTAAGCAGAAATATAAAGTCCCTTGAGAGGGAGCCTTCCTAAGGCCTACTGCAATGGCATTCATGGAGTAGATAAGCAATGCATTTTTTCTTGAACCAAATTAGAATGGAATTTATTGCAGAGTTGGTATTAACTCTCTCCCAACAGTAAGTCTGAGATAGCCACCTCAAGTGTTTTTATCCATAGTAAGAAAGGAGTTATATTATGAGGAAAATACAGAAAATTGTTCATCATTTGGAGGCCTGTGTCATCTATGGGCAAACACAGCTCTAGGTATGTCTCTGATAGTATCTGCTTACCCTCTTATGTGAACCTAGAGCATGAAATAAGTTCAAACTCCAGTGTGATGCATTAATCATAGTGTCCCTTTGGGACAGCTAAAATGTCCTTCCCTGAAAAAGTGAACAAACTTACATTTGTGCTTAAAAATTTCAAATGTTATCATTATTATTAAATTTGTATTGTTTAGATTTCAATATTATTTAATTATAATTACTTGATTATTTGACTGAATTATCATTCAATTATTTAAACTTAATTATTATTAAGGAAAAACAATTGAGGCCTGCTGAATTGACTGGAATCAACCCTGGCAATATGATTCATACTTCAACTTTGCTCTTAGGGAAGTGCCTTCTAAGCACTCTTTGAATTTTTCATCCATTTCCTGGTTCTGAGTTTGACTCAACAAATTTTTCCAATCACCAACTTCACCTACAACACACAAAAAACAGTAGACCCAGACATCTGTTAGAACATTTCTTCATGATTTTACCATTTTCAGTGCAATATTTCACTCTGGTATGTTAAGATGGACCTATGAAAAATGGTTTACACTGTTTTTGTTTTTTGAGATGGTGTCTCACTCTGTTGCCCAGGCTGGAGTGCAGTAGCATAATCTAGGCTCACTGCAACCTCCACCTGCTGGGTTCAAGCAATTCTCCCTGCCTTAGCCTCCTGAGTAGCTGGGATTGCAGGCTCCCACCACCATGCCCAGCTAATTTTTGTATTTTTATTAGAGACGGGGTTTTACCATGTTGGCCAGGCTTGTCTCAAACTCCTGACCTCAGGTGATCCGCTTGCCTCGGCCTCCCAAAGTGCTGGGTACAGGTGTGCGCCACCGAACTCGGCCAAAAGTTTTACAGTCTTAAAACTTAATGTAATTTCTGTTGTAAAATTAACAATGTCCACTGAGACTCCACCATCTTTGGTGTGGGAGGTGACATGCTTTCTTTACATCATGTGGAGGAGCCACCAGCCTCAATGATCCCCTAACCCTACTCCTCTCCCAACGCCTCGAACTTAAAATTCTACTTTTTGAGAATAGTTTTCTCTCTAAAGTCTCTTAAAGTCGTTAAATACCCTTTGAAAAGTTAACATTTTATAGCAGATTTTCATTAAGACCTCAGATACTGAAAGATTACTTTTTTCTTAAGGATCTTTTGATCATTTAGGTTGAGGTTATAAGTTCCACATTGCATAGCTATTGAAAGGTATGTTAATAAAGTGAGTTTAATGACATGAAGAAATGCTTACAATATATTAAGGGAATAAAAGAAAACACAAAACTGTTTACAAATGTCATCAGCTATGAAACATTACAGAATAAGGGTGGAAGAAAATATGCCAAAAAGTTAAACCCACCTCTGGTGGAAGAAATTTGGACAATTTTAATACTTTTTCACATTTTTCTATGCTTTCTGAATTTTCTACAAGGAATATTAAAAATTTTTTAAATCATTACTTTATTTACCTTAGAATTTTCCTATTATGAATAGTACTCAATTAGTCATGTACAGAAAGGTTCTATTTCTCACCTCCTTAAAGCTAATAAAACAAGGCATAAAAATGGGGTTAGGAATCTAACCAAAGTTAGGTTTACATTCAATGTTCCACTCACAGTAGATTTTATTTTATTTTTTATTAATTTTTTTTTTCTGAGATGGATTCTCCCTCCACTGCAAGCTCCACCTCCTAGGTTCCAGTGATTCAATTCTCCTGCCTCAGCCTGCCAAGTAGCTGGGACTGCAGGTGCATGCCACCACACCCAGCTAGTTTTTGTATTTTTAGTAGAGACAGAGTTTCATTATATTGGCCAGGCTGGTCTTGAACTCCTGACCTCGTGATCCAGCCACCTTGGCCTCCCAAAGTGCTGGGATTACAGGCATGTGCCGCTGGGCCCGGCCTCACAGTATATTTCAAAAACAAGTTTTCATTTGAAAAAGTATAGTAGAGTCATGTAGACTTAGGCTCAAATCCTGACTCCACTGTTTATTAACTATGTGACAATGGAAAATTAATATTCCTGAGCTTTGATTCCTACATTTATAAAATCAAGAACTTCAGTGTTTTTTTATACAATAAAATGTAAGCCCAACAAAAAATTTAATACATGATAGATGCCTGATGTTAGCTGTTGTTGTCCTTGCTGGTATATGTGCTATCTCTACATCTCGTTATTTCATTATATATTCAATACAAAATAACACTGGCAGTCCTTAAGCTATATTGTCATACATTTCCACAAGAATTTAGAGTACTTTAATGAAATATGGTAAAAATAATCCATGTCAGAGACAACTAGTTGCCTATCAAATACTCATTTTCTCCTTCTTCCTCATTGACAAAACCTTCATTTTAATTAGGTGGTAATATGCCCAGCTTTAAAAAGTCACATTTCCCAGTCACCACTGCAAGGAAGGTGGCCAATGAAATGTAAGAAGTCATTGGTCAGGCTCGGTGGCTCATACCTGTAATCCCAGCACTTTGGGAGGCCAAGTCAGGCGGATCACCTGAAGTCAGGAGCTGGAGATCAGCCTGGTCAACATAGTGAAACCCCATGTCTACTAAAAATACAAAAATTAGCCAGGCATGGTGATGAGTGCCTGTAATCCCAGCTCCTCAGGAGGCTGAGGCAGGAGAATCACTTGAATCCAGGAGGTGGAGGTTGCAGTGAGCTGCAATCACACTACCGCACTCCAGCCTGGGCAACAGAGTGAGACTCTGTCTCAAAAAAAAAAAAAAAAAAAAAAAAGAGAGAGAGAGACGAGAAAGAAGTCATTGGCCAGGCTCAGTGATTCACACCTGTAATCCCAGCACTTTGGGAAACAAGTTTGAGACCAGTCTGGCCAATATGGTGAAACCTGGTCTCTACTAAAAATGCAAAAAAAATTAGCCAGGTGTGGTGATGTGCACAGGAATCTTTTGAACCTTGGAGGCAGAGGTTGCAGTGAGCCAAGATTGTGCCACTGCACTCGAGCCTGGGCAGCAGAGCAAGATTCTGTCTCAAAAAAAGAAGAAAGAAAAGTCACTGATGGGGCTTCCAGGAAAGTTCTTTAAAAAGGGCTCACTCAGCTAATACGATTCCGCCTTTTGCCCACTCACTTTCTCCTAACTGAATCTGAACATAATAGTTGAGCATAGGCTGCTATCTTGTTTTCAGAAGGTGATAATCACAAAGGACTCTCAACAGCAGACAGGATTCTAAAAGATTACTTATGGGGCTGCCAATTACAGCTCTGCAGAGTCTGTGTCCAGACCTCTTATTGAGGCAGAGAAAATGAAACCCCATCCTATTTAAGATGAAGTTATTTGGATTGCCTGTTGTGTGCAAAGTCAGTCCCTAACTGATACAATCCCAGAAACCAATGCAACTTTACCTTTGCGGAAAAGGAATGGGCCGACAGCACCGTGTGTGTTCTGAGATTTCGCTCGCATTGCTTGGAAAGTGCTCTGGACTGAGATAGTTTGAATTTGCTCCCCAGTTAGAAAGAATCCCAAAAACTCCGCAATCTGTTTTATTCCAGCAGCCAGATTCTGTAAAAAGAAATTTCTTAAAGATAAACTTCCATGGGAATTGTTCTCTGCACTAAGACAAACTTTTTAGCCATTGGAGTTATTAAGCCTAACTCCCTAGTTCATCTGTTTATCCCTCCCTTTAAACTTAGAGTACTTTTATCCTCTTAGATAAGTATTGAGATATCTCTATAAGATATTCTGTATTGGTTATACTTTGTAGTTTCAACTTATGACTCTTGTTGAACTTACCAGATAATAGTTTTTTAGTATGTAAATAACAACAGTAACATTAATTTACAGCTTATAATTCTAAATTATAATTAACCTAGAATAATATTAATTGTATTTAAAAAACACCAGCCTAGACCAGCTGAGGAAATTAATGTATTTCTATGTGCTCCTTTGAATTCTCTTTTTTTCTGAATTCTATTTATAGCTAATGTTTCATTCCATTAAGAAGGTCTAATTTTTAGAATCATACAAACTCGAAGGAATTTTTTTTTTAGACAGGGTCTTGCTCTGCTGCCCAGGCTAGAGTGGTGCAAGGGCACAATGATGGCTCACTGCAGCCTCGACTACCTGGGCTCCAGCCATCCTCCTACCTCAGTCTTCTGAGTAGCTGGGACAACAGGTGTGTGTCATCACATCTGGCTAATTTTTGTATTTTTGTAGAGACAGGGTTTCACATGTTGCCCAGGTGGCTCTCATAGTCTTTAATAGACCAGTGCACACTATGAATCTCCAACAGAGCAGGCTATAGAATACAGCAGTTCCTAAATCTATTTAAATAAACAACCTCCTCCCAGACCTCAAGAAATAATTATGAACAGCTGGGACAACACTGGCATTCTTTGGTGCACGAGTTTCAGAAACATTATTCTAAACTAGAATTAATAGTTTATTTGATATTATATAAGTGCATTCTATAAACACAAAAAATAGATTAAACCACACTTTTTTTTTTTTTGAGATGGAGTTTTGCTCTTGTTGCCCAGACTGGAGTGCAGTGGTGTGATCTTGGCTTACTGCAACTTCTGCCTCCTGGGTTCAAGCAATTCTCCTGCCTTAGCCTCCCGAGTAGCTGGGATTACAGGTGCACACCACCATGCCCAGCTAATTTTTGTATATTTATTAGAAACAGCGTTTTACCATGTTGGCCAGGCTGGTCTTGAACTACTGACCTCAGGTGATTCGCCCATCTTGGCCTCCCAAAGTGCTGGGATTACAGTTGTAAACCACCACACTGGCCTAAACCACATTTTTTTTTCGAGATGGAGTCTCGTTCTGTTGCCCAGGCTGGAGAGTGCAATGACACAGTCTCTGCTCACTGCAACCTCCACCTCCCAGGTTCAAGTGATTCTCTTGCCTCAGCCTCCTGAGCAACTGGAATTACAGGTACCTGCCACCATGCCTGGCTAATTTTTATATTTTTAGTAGAGATGGGGTTTCACCATGTTGGTCAGGCTGGTCTCGAACTCCTGACCTCATGATTCACAGTCACCTCAGCCTCCCAAAGTGCTCGGATTACAGGCATGAGCCACCATGCCAGGCCTAAATCACACTTTCTTTGTATAAGAACATAATAGAGACTGGTGTTAGAAATTCAATTATGTTAAGGAGCACTTGACACTCCCTTCTCTAACGTGCTTTCTCCACTGAGATTGCAGGACTCCGCTTTCCTTTCTACCTCAGTAGCTACCCCTTCCTGGTCTCCTTTGCTGATTCCTCCTTTTTTCCTCAAACTCTTTAAATTGGTGGGCTCCAAGGTTTAGTTCTTGGTCACCTTCTCTATCTATATACCCAGGTATATATTTCCATGGCTTTAAAGCATATCTATGTGTCAGCGATTCCCAGATTTCATCTATGGCCCAAAACTCTCTTTACTTGCAAAACTTGTATGCCCAACTGCCTACTTGACCTCTCAGAATGACTAATAAACATCTCTAACTTAATGTGTCTAAAACCAAACCTCTGATTTTCCCCACAGTCCTTCACCTGCTGCCATCTCTCACTCCACTGATAACTCAGCCCTCAATATTATTGGTCAGGCTTACTTCTCTCCTTCTTTTACCACTCTCCCCTCCATCCAATTCAGCAGCAAATCCTGTTGGCCCTTCCTTCAACATATGTCCAGAATCCAACCTCTTCTCATCCCCTGCAGGCCCCTTCTTGGCCTGAGCCACCATCTTCCTTTGCCTGGACTATTGTAGTGCCCTCTTCACAGCTCTCCTAGCATTCACTTTACACCAGTTCATTCTCACACCCAGCCAAAACGATCTTGTTAAAAACACATCTGCTCCAATCACTCCTCTGCTCAGATCCCACAGTGGCTTCCCACTTTCCTCAAAGTGAAAGCCAGTCAATGGCCTGCCACTCTATCCCTCATGCCCCATCCTACCTCCTTGACTCTGTCCTCACTGGCTGTTCAGCCCTGTTTTATTCCTACTAACCCAGGCATATCTGCTGTCTCTTAATCTCACCAGGACTATCTCCGCCTTTGCTCCAGTTGATTCCCTCTGCCAGAAATGCTCTTTCCCAGTTACCTACACAGCTCACTCCCCCAGTTCCCACAGATCTTTGCTCAAATCACATTCTCTCAATAAGGTCTCTCCTAACCTTCCTTTTTTATTTTTATTTTTTTGATACAGGATCTTACTTGTCACTCAGACTGGAGTGTGGGGTCCTAATCATGGCTCACTGCAGCCTCTATCTCCTAGGCTCAAATGATCCTCCTGTCTCAGTCTCAGCTTCCTGAGTAGCTGGTACTACAGGCACATGCCTAATTTTTTTTTTTTTTTTTTTTTGAGATGGAGTCTCAATCTGTAGCCCAGGCTGGAGTGCAATGGCCTGATCTTGGCTTGCTGCAACCTCCACCTCCTGGGTTCAAGCAATTCTTGTGCCTCAGCCTCCCGAGTAGCTGGGATTACAGGCATCTGCCACCATGACTGGCTAACTTTTGTATTTTCAGTAGAGACGGGGTTTCACCATATTGGCCAGACTGGTCTGGACTTCCGACCTTGTGATCTGCCCACCTCAGCCTCTCAAAGTGCTGGGATTACAGGTATGAGCCACCGCGCCTGGCCGTGCCTGCCTAATTTTTACAAATGTGCCCAGGGTGGTCTCAAGCTCCTGGCCTGAAGGGATCCCCCTGCTTCAGCCTCCCAAAGTGTTGGGAATATAGGCATGAACCACCACGCCAGCCTGACCACCATATTTTACACTGGAATTTGTCCAATCCTCCCCTGTGCCTGGCCCCCTAGTATTTTTGTTTGTTTGTTTGGAAACAGAGTCTTGCTCTAATATCCAGGCTACAGTGCAGTAGCAGGATCTCGGCTCACTTCAACCTCCGCCTTCCAGGTTCAAGCAATTCTCCTGCCTCAGCCTCCCAAGTAGCTGGGATTACAGGCACACGCCACCATGCCCGCATAATTTTTGTATTTTTAGTAGAGACAGGGTTTCACCATCTTGGCCAGGCTGGTCTCGAACTCCTCTCCTCATGATCGACCCGCCTTGGCTTCCCAAAGTACTGGGATTACAGGCGTGAGCCACCACACCCAGTGCTCCCCAGCGTTTTAAATTTTCTTTCATCAGCTATGCTGTTTCCTTTTTTCTCACACGCTATATACATTTTAAAATTTATTGTGTTTATTATGGATCATTCTTTCTTTCCACTTTCTCCAACTACCATGCAACCTATTCCAGGGCTGCAATCTTTGTCTGGTCTATTCATTGATGTATCACCAGTGCCTAATCAGTAAGCAATCACTCACTAGATATTTATTACATCAATAAACAATTTTTAAAAAAATAACTTAACTGGATAAGTTAGTCCACAACCAAATGTAAGTTCAATTAAATCAACTGAGACCTACTTATTTTTTTTCATTGCACATTTGAGCTATCCATCATAAAAGAAAAATAAAGCAGTCACTTTTAGTAATAAGTTGCTAAGCATTATTTTATTTCTGTTAAATAAACACCCTAAGCATGTATGCATGGTTTGATTTTCCTTTTCCAGCACTGTACCATATATCTGGAATATTTTTAAAAATTGAATACCATATTTGTTCATATAATCAGACATTATAAATAAGAGCTTTATGTTGTGGTTTACAATAAATATTGCTCTAAAATATCAATAATAGTCTCACCTCTTTCAGGTCTTCATATAATACGAACTTAACATTGTCGTCATCAAGATGTTTGTTCCAATTAATTGCAAAATCAAAATAGCTTCCCCAAGAAACTAAAAACACAGGGGGGAATACTTTAAGAAATTTTGAACAGCTGAGGTTAAAATGATGATTTATGCTATAAAATATAAATTATACATATGTGCATATGCTTGAGATATATTTATGTTATTATAAATCCTGGCCACCAAAAAGCTGACATAAATCAATCCCATTGTCTAAATTTCTATTCATTTTTGTACATTTGGGAACGTTTTTCATAAATAACACAAAATTCAGCAAGTTATAAAAGTGATTTATAAAAACTACAAGACATTCATGAGAATATTCAGGTGGATAAAAAATTTCAGAAACAGTGAATGACACATGAAAGCTGACAGAGATAATTCTAGAAAGAAATGATGAGAAAGACATTTTCTTCTTCTTCTTTTTTTTTTTAAAGACAGGGTTTCACCATGTTGGTCAGGCTGGTCTTGAACTCCCGACCTCAGGTGACCTGCCCACCTTGGCCTCCAAAGTGCTTGGATTACAGGCGTGAGCCACCATGCCCAGCCGAGAAAGATATTTTCTAGACTATCATTGTTCAATAAAAATATATAATTTTTAATATATATAATTTTAAAAAGCAAAAGAAACAAATGAAATTAATTTTAATGTTTTACTCCACTTAACCCAATTTATCAAAGATATTACTCCATCACGTAATCAACAAAAATCTATGAGTGAAACATTACATTTTTAAAATAGTTTAAATCTTCAAAAGCCATTGAGTATTAGACATATACTGAGAATCTCAATTTGGATGCTGAATTTTTATTGAAAACACTTGATGTGTACTTAGATTCAATAAAACTTATAATTTAAAAAGTATATTCACATACTCAATTTATTACAAACTTACTTAAAGTTTTCCGGTAACTGAATTGTAAATCCATTTAAAAATTTGAATTGAAAATTCTTTAAATGAAAAATTTAGTTGCTTAGTTGCACCAGTCCCATTTCAAGTGCTCAGTTATCACATATGGCTGGTGGCCACCACACTGAGCAATGCAGATCTAGACAATGATCAGCTGTGCTGTTTACTGGCTGTGTGACTTTGAGCAACTCCCTAAAACTCTCTGTACCTTAGATTCCTCATCTGTAAAATGAGACATAACGAGACTTAAATGAATTAACACACATCAAATGCTAAAAACAGTGCCTGCTTCGTAGTATCACTCAATAGCCTTTTTTTTTTTTCTTTTTTTTTGAGACAGAGTCTTGCCATGTTGCTCAGGTTGGAGTATAGTGGTATGATCTTCACTCGCTGCAAGCTCTGCCTCCTGGGTACAAACAATTTTCCTGTCTCATTCTCCTGAATAGCTGGGACTACAGGCACATGCCACCATGCCTGGCTGATTTTTGCATTTTTAGTAGAGACAGGGTTTCACCATATTGGTCAGGCTGGTCTTGAACTCCTAACCTCAGGTGATTCACCCACCTCGGCCTCCCAAAGTGCTAGGATTACAGGTGTCAGTCACTATGCCTGGCCTCAATAGCCATTACTATTATTATTACTATTATTAATAATATCATAATTATTATCATGATCATCATTATCATGAAGCCCTTGCTTTGAGCCAGGCAGTTTTATGTGTTTTATTTGCTGCCGCAAATACTGTAAGTTACCTACCCATTACCAATACATCCTTTTTGTTGCTAACCAAACCCTGATTATTTGGCTCTAAGCTGATCATGAGAATTCTGTTTCTCCATTTCCTGCCTGCCTTAGAGCTGTAATTGCCCACATGAAATGGTTCTGCCCAGTGAGATGCAAGAGTCTACTGGAAAGTTTCTGGCAAAACTATTGCTCTGTGGAACTAAGGAACTGTGGGAAGTAGAAAAGTTCCTCTTCAAAGTTTCCTTTCTTGTTAAAGAATAAATCCTTCTTGCTTTTTGCTAATAACTCTTTGTTAAGCCCTTTCCTATGTAGCTGTTAGACATGCTTATAGGCACGTAGTGTATTCTACGTCCTTGTACTTTAACGTAGATATCTGTGCTGGATGTGCTCACAGGCATGTCCCAGCTCACAGTCTATGCCCCTTTCTTATTTAGACTTCGCTATTGCTATTACCTGTTTAGAAAAGTTTTAAGTTATTAGTCAATCAGGTTTTAGTTTAGATTGTGAGGTCTGGCTCTAACCAACGGAGATCAGACATAGCAGTAAGGACAACCCCAAATGCGTAAGGGATAAATATGTCTGCTTTTCCTTTGTTCATTGTACTCTTGTGGCAAAATGGCTAGCGAGGGTACCCTTCCTGCAGGAAGTAAAAATTGTTTTGCTGAGAGATCCTTTATCTCAGTGCTGATTTTTCTTTGCAGCACCGAGCATCTGTTTCCAACAGGAACACATTTGGCTGCTGCTATCCTTCCTCCTTTTTCATGACCTAAAGGTGATGACTGGAAGGATAGTAGGCAATTTCAGGGTATATTCTGAAAAGTATGAGAGAGAGGCCAAGGGAATATGAGAGGTACAGGCCAGAGATCCCAGGAACTGGCCACTTACCTTCAGACTTCCTCTTAAATGAGAAAAACAAACTTCTCCAAGGATGGATAGGGAAACAAAGAGTCCCTAAAATAGATTGTCCCACTGATGACAAGTTTCTCATCATCATTTGCAATAACATGGAAAGAGGACATTATGTTAACCAAAATAAGCCAGACACAAAATGGAGTCTGGGCAATATAGTGAGGCTCCATCTCTACAAAAAGAAAAAAAAATCAGCTGGGCATGGTGGTACATGCCCGTGGTCCCAGCTGCTTAGGATACTGAGGATCACTTGAGCCCAGAAGGTCAAGGCTGTGGTGAGCCACACCGCTGCACTCCAGCCTGGGTGACAGAGTGAAACTTTATCTTCTTCTTCTAAAGAGGAGAAGAAGAATACCGCATGATCTCACTTATATGTGGAATCTTTAAAAAGTAAAATACATAATAGAGAATAGGATGGTGGTTACAGGGGTGTGAAAGGGGAGGAAACAGGAAGATGTAAGTCAAAATGTACAAACTTGCTGTTGTGTAGTTATGAATTATTCAGTTATGAGTGTCTTGAGATCTAATGTACAACATGAAGATGACAGTTAATGATATTGTATTTTATACTATATAATATTTGTTAAAAGAGTACATTTTAGGTGCTCTTACTAAACACAAAAAAGGTAATTGTGTGACATGATGAATATGTTAATTTGCTTGATTGTATTAATCATTTCATTATGTATATGGTGAAACATCATGTTATACACCTTAAATATATACAACAAAAAATAAATTTTTAAAAAAGTAGTCCTGTGAACTGACAACAGCTTCTCCTTTAGGATCACTGGGCTTTAATATCCCATCTAATACACTGTAGAGACTCAAAAGAGCACTAATAAAAGGAATTAGTTACTGGTGTCTGACCACTATACCCATGGATTTAGAGTCACTGCCACTTACAAGCATTGGCAAGTGATTTAGCTTTTTTTTTTGAGATGGAGTTTCACTCTTGTCGCCCAGGTTGGAGTGCAATGGTGCCATATCTGCTCACTGCAACCTCTGCCTACTGGATTCAAGCGATTCTCCTGCCTCAGCCTCCCAAATAGCTGGAATTACAGGCGTAAGTGACCATGTCCAGCTAATTTTTGTATTTTTAGTAGAGACGGGGTTTCACCATGTTGGCCAGGATGGTCTTGATCTCTTCACCTCATGATCTGGCCGCCTTGGACTCCAAAGTGCTAGGATTACAGGCTTGAGCTACTATGCCCAGCCCCAAATTAATTTTTAAAACAGTAATGCATTGAATTGTTGGATACCCAGGACTAATGATGCTATAACCGTTCATTCGAATGATCTACTTAAATCTTCTTCCTTTACCCTAAAACACATTTGGGTTTTCACATGTATGTGGTTATCTGTTCAAGTAAGGAGAATTCTTTTACCAATAGCCATACCTTGTCCTTTCATGAACTGTCTGAAGAATTCATCCCAAGAGCCATAGCTTGGAATATCAGGGACATCGTTATGGAAATGGAAAAAAGATACTGCTGTATCTTTAGGGTTTCGAAATATCACCAATATCTAGGGAGCAAAAACTGAGTTAATTTATTTAGGTCTATGTTTTGAAATTTGGAAAATTGAAAGGGTGAGCAATATCATCGTGTCCACTAGTGTATTACATAACTGTGTTAATATATATATAGAGAGAATGACAATAGTAAATTGAGGAACAGGAGGTGGCTGATGGGGAAATCTGGGGAAAGGAGAGAGAGAAAGAAGAAAAAGACTGATATTGTAGCAGAGGGTTCTTGCTAATGAATTTAGGTAATAAGATGCATAGAAGATGTAAAAAGGAAAAAAAGAGCAAGCTCACTAGGATAATTACAAGAGTATGATCTGAAAGCTTAAACCCCCAAATAAAAATTACAAATAATGTTAAGGATGACAAAAATAATGTTTAGAGTTGATAGGAGAAGATTAAAAATGACAAAGCACACTCTCTGGGTATGATGTTTATGGAAGAGTGATGAAGCAGAATGTCTGAATTCTTGTATCTGTCTTCTCTGATAGGAAAAGCCTTCCTTTGGTGTGGTGGCTCACACCTGTAATCCCAGCACTTTGGGAGGCTGAAGCAGGTGGATCACCTGAGATTAGGAGTTCGAGACCAGCATGGCTAACATGGTGAAGCCCCATCTCTACTAAAAATACAAAAATTAGCTGGGCATGGTGGTATGTGCTTGTGTGTAATATCAGTTACTCGGGAGGCTGAGGCAGGAGAATTGCTTGAGCCCAGGCGTCGGAGTTTGCAGGGAGCCCAGAACGGACCATTGCACTCCAGCCTGGGAGACAGGAGTGAAATTCTGTCTCAAAAAAAAAAAAAAAAATGTTCCTTTGGATGAGTAGCATGAAATAACCATTGTAAAGAGCAGACTGAAATTCAAGAGAATGAAAAGATTGCAGAGGATCGCACATCTGCTCCGAGTTCAGCCTTCTGGCCTGAAGTCTTCCATTTCGAGAACTGAGGAAATTGGAGGACACATGATCCAGCATGTTCCTGAATTCCGAGGAATCCGAAAACATGTGAGGCCAGACAGCTAGAAACAGGCAGAACTCATTTCACTTTCAGAAAGGGGAAAGAAGTGGATTTTGCAAAGTGCAGATTTGTGATATTCACTTTCATTTGAGACAGGTCCAGAACTGACTAAAAACAAGATTTGGAGCCACATAAAACAGTAACCAACAGGGAGAAACATGGGTCCTCTAAGAACAAGTCAGCTAACACCTGGATTTTTTCAACATTGTCTTTAGATTAGTAGGTGGAGTGGCTTATGATTTCTTTTTCAAAAAAAGTAAGAATGTAAGCCAGAAGTAGGAGCAGTTAGGCATATCAAACTGACTGGGGGCCGGGCATGGTGGCTTATGCCTGTTATCCCTGCACTTTGTGAAGCTGAGGCAGGTGGATCACCTGAGGTCAGGAGTTCAAGACCAGCCTGGCCAACATGGGGAAACCCTGACTCTACTAAAAATACAAAAATTAGCCAGGTGTGGTGTTGCGCACCTGTAGTCCCAGCTATTCAAGAGGCTGAGGAGGGAGAATTGCTTGAACCTGGGAGGCAGAGGTTGCAGTAAGCGAAGATCGTGCCATTGCACTCCAGCCTGGGCAACAGAGCAAGACTCCATCTCAAAACAACCACAACAACAACAACAACAACAACAACAACAACAACAAACAAACCTGACTGGGTACTCGTGTACAAAGGAGGCTAAATAGTTAGTTAACTAATGTAAACCTGCCAGGAGGTCTTTAATAAGCCTTTCCACTATCTTACCTGGGTGATAGCTGATGTTTTAATCAATGATTTAAGTAAAGATATAGAAGCTATATTTATCAAATTTGTAAATAACATGAAAGTGGGAGGGAATCAGGATCTCAAAATACCTTATCTGTCTAAAGAATTTAACTAACAGGATAAAATTGAGTGGAGATCAATGGGTCTGGATCTTGTCTTGTGCTTAGCTCCAACACTCACCCCTGACCCCAGTCCAGATATAGTAGATTCTTGTCATTTGATGGTTTTATATTTGAGGCTTTAACTACCACTCAGTTGCTCTGGCTTGTAGCAGTTTGTAAGTTTACAAAGACATAAATTTGAATATGAGGGCTAATTGGCTGGAGTAGGAACAAATTCCCCACATCAATATCTTACCTCCCTGCTGTTGCTCTTGTTTTTGTTTGTTTGTTTTTTGTAGTTCTTGTTGTTTTTTGAGACGTCTCTTGTCGCCCAGGCTGGAGTGCAATGGCACAATCTCGGCTCACTGCAACACCTGCCTCCTGGGTTCAAGCAATTCTCCTGCCTCAGCCTCCTGAGTAGCTGGGATTACAGGCGTGAGCCACCGCATGTGAACTGTTGCTTTTGAGATCGGGTCTGACTGTCACGCAGGCTAGAGTGCAGTGGCACGATCTCGCTCACTACAACCTCTGCCTCCAGGGCTCAAGCAATCCTCCACCTCAGCCTCCCAAGCAGCCAATACTACAGGGGTGTACCACCATGCCAGGCTAATTTTTGTATTTTTTGTAGAGACAGGAGTCTCACTATGTTGACCAAGCTGGTCTTGAACTCCCGGGCTCAAGTGATGCTCCTGTCTCGGTCTCCCAAAGTACTGGGATGATGTTGCTCTTTTCTCACCCTTGTATTCTTACAAAAGTGAAACTCTGTTCAAGACCCTGCATACCCCACATCCAACGCTTTATAAATTACTTCAGTTCTGTTTATTATAGCGACACTAAGGAAAAATATGCTCACTGCATTAAATGGAAAATTATGTGTTAAAATGGTATTTCAGACATATAGATTCTCAATATAAGGAAAATTATTTAACAGCATTATTCAAAGCTGGATTAGGGGATACAGATCTTTGTCACTGGAGGTGCTCAATTACAGTCCAGTCATTTAGTGGAATTCAAACATCCAATGGGAATTAGTGTAGATGACCTGTAAGATATTTTAAGCTGCTAGGATTATTGTGTCATGGCCACAAAGCTGCTCCTTCTAAACCTCCACTTCCCTAAAATTTGCTTTCCTGCTTTTCCTTTCTTCTATTGCTTCCCCTCCTACCTGTTACCGTTGAAATTGTAGTTACCTTTACAGTTTTCCTCTTTTGCTTTCTTTGCTCTTACTTCACTATTCTCCCATTCTTCTTGCTAGTATCGGTGCGAGTTTAATTTTTTTTTTTCTTCTTGAGACAAGGTCTCACTCTGTTGCCCAGGCTGGAGAGCAGTGTGATTTTGGCTCACTGCAACCTCTGCCTCTCAGGTTCAAGCTATTCTCCTGCCTGAGCCTTCCAAATAGCTGAGATGATAGGCACGTGCCACCACACCTGGGTATTTCTATTAGGTTGGCGTCAAAGTACTTGCAGTTTTTGCCATTAGAAGTAATGCAAAAACCGCAACTACTTTGGCGCCAACCTAATACTTTTTGTAGAGATGGGGTTTCACCATGTTGGCCAGGCTGGTCTCAAATTACTGACCTCAAGTGATCTGGCCGCCTTGGCCTCCCAAAGTGCTGGGAGTATAAGCATGATTCACCATGTCCAGCACGGAGTGTAAATCTTGATTGTCACTAATTCAAGTCATTTTCTTCTGAGACAGAGAAAAGTTACCAGGAAATAAGGAATAGAAGGGAGATCAGGTGAGAGGAAACAAAAAAGCTTGGGTAAAAACTAGTAATTACAAGAAATATATCAATACTGATTAATAAAACAACATTTTAAAACAAATGGTAAGAACAGCCAAAGCACATATAGTCCTGCATGCATGCTGTGAAGTTTGTTACTACATGTAAAATTGAGAAATAAAATAGTTTTGGCCTGGCATGGTGGCTCATGCCTGGATTCTCAGCACTTTGGGAGGCCTTGGTGGCTGAAGGATCTCTTGAGGCCAGGACTTCAAGACCAGCTTGGGCAACATAGTGAGATGCTGTCTCTATAAAAAATTTAAATAAAATTTAAAAAATAGTTTTAGGCCTCAATAGTGCTCACCAGAAAGAAAAAAAGGAACAATTTTCTCTCTCTCTCTCTCTCTTTTTTTTTTTAAATAGAGACTAGGTTTCACCATATTGGCTAGGCTGGTCTCGAACTCCTGACCTCAGGTGATCCACTTGCCTCTGCCTCCCAAAATGCTGGGATTACAGGCGTGAGCCACCACGCCCGGCCTTCTCATTTTACTAGATTGTATTTTTTTGTTAAACACTCTAGATATTCTAGTGGTATTCTGAAATTTATTCACTGTAAAACAGATTATAACATACATTTTATTCTGGCCAGGCATGGTGGCTCATGATTCTAATCCCAGCACTTTGGGAGGCTGAGGCGGGCAGATCTTGAGGTCAGGAGATCAAGACCATCCTGGCCAACATGGTGAAACCCCAACTTTATTAAAAACACAAAAAAATTAGCTGGATGTGGTGGCATGTGCCTGTAGTTCCACCTACTCAGGAGGCTGAGACAGGAGAATTGCTTAAACCTGGGAGGCGGAGGTTGCAGCGAGCTGAGATAGCGCCATTGCACTCCAGCCTGGGCGACAGAGTGAGACTCCATCTCAAAAATAAATAAAATAAAATAAAACATTTTATTCTATGCATATGTTTTATATCCTTGTTGAAAATGCATTTGACTTGACTGCAACTATAGCAAATATATGTGAAGAAAGAAACAATAACAAAAAAACTTAATGTCACATTTCATTTATTAAACTTCTATGAAGAGGCGCAAAAATCTGTATCTATACATAGAGATTTCAAAGAATTATCAGTAGGAAAGGACACTCACCTTGGCTTTATTCTTGAAGATAGACCCAGGTAATTTGTCGCAATGGAGATGAGTTGCCAAAATCCTTGGTGATGGAAAGTCTTTCATTCTCTTAAAAATATATACAAAAAGGTGAAAGAGAGAGAGTGTGTGTGTGTGTAATCACTCATCAAACTCATTGCAAGTTTGGTATCTAAATGATAGTTTCTAGCATTACTGTCACTATGTCTTCTAGTCCTCCAATATTTCTTTCTTTCTTTCTTTTTTTTTTTGAGACAGAGTCTCACTCTGTCACCCAGGCTGGAATTCAGTGGTGCAATCTCAGCTCATTGCCACCTCACCTCTGCCTCCCAGATTCAAGCTATTCTCCTGCCTCAGCCTCCCAACTAGCTGGGATTACAGGTATTCGCCACCACGTGTGGCTAGTTTTTGTATTTTTAGTAGAGACAGGGTTTTGACATGTTGGCCAGGCCAGTCTCGAACTCCTGACCTCAGCTGATCCGCCCACCTCAGCCTCCCAAAGTGCTGGGATTACAGGCATGAGCCACCACACCTAGCCAATTTTCTTTAATTTCTATTTTCTTACTTTGTGGAGATGAGGAATGAAGAATCATAAATAAATAATTAAAATATTCTTGAATTTCTTTGTTGTACCCTGCTTACCATTTCCCAATTGTTTTGTATTTTTTAAAATTACCTTTTCCCACAATTATATCAAATCCATTTTGTTCAAGACAGCTCACAATTTGAAATCTATATTTTCTCTTAATTTGGATCTCTTCTATATTCAAGGTCTTTAACAGAAATAGTCATGTCTTTCCACAGTTCCTGCAAATCCATTTTTAGCATCTAAATATTTCTGTTTAACCAGCTAAAATTCTAGGCAATAAAATGTCTCAGTGGAACCTGAAAGTACAGAGTTCCTTAAATGTCTGAGAAATGTTTTATGAGAGAAATTCTTGTCAGTATATGGACTAAGGTGATTGATTTTTTTTCTGTAATCTATTTCTATAGATAATTTTGAAGATAAAATTATCAGTTTGATCTGCCAGGATTAAGGGTTTTCACTTATAATCAGATCACTAGTATATGTTATGCAGGGAAGTAAGGCTTCAAGTTTTTTTTTTTTTAATTTGGAGACGGAGTTTTGCTCTTCTTGCCCAGGCTGGAGTACAATGGCACGATCTTGGCTCACAGCAACTTTGCTTCCCGGGTTCAAATTATTCTCCTGCCTCAGCCTCCCAAGTAGCTGGGATTATAGGCACATGCCACCATGCCTGGCTAATTTTGTATTTTTAGTAGAGATGAGATTTCTCCATGTTGGTCAGGCTGGTCTCAAACTCCCAACCTCAAGTGATCCACCCGTCTCGGCCTCCCAAAATGCTGGGATGACAGGTGTGAATCACTGCACCCAGCACCAGCTTCAACTTTTTCTTTTTTTCTCTTCTAGTTTGTCTGCTTCTCGCAATTCCTGGCTTCAAGTTTTTAGTCCCACATCTGTAGAGGTCACTCACTGGTTGGTTGCTGCTACAATATAACTACTCATTGCTAGTGATACAAGGATATTCAGATGTTTGTAGCCAATTGCTCTATAAAAACTTAGTGGAGATCCCAACTCAAGCAAGGGGGCAAAAAATGAAATTTTAAAAATAAAACACAATTTAAATCAATGCTATGGGCTTAAGTGGTGACTAGCAGCGTAAAATCTGATTTACATCTAATTGTACTTTTAAACATTCGAAGCATTTTCATACTCATTCACAACAATCCTCTCAAGATATTCTAACCCCCATTTTAGAGATTAAAAGCAGGCTTTGAGGTTTTAAGCACTTTGTGCAAAATTACACAGGTGGTTATTTTCAGATTAAGTAATAGAGTGTGGTTGCTACTAAACTGCACAGCCAAAAATCATGTACAGACACATGAGAAATGGTAAAGTTACTAAGAAGATTAGGAAAGCACCCAAGGGAAAAATGGAAGTCAACTGTAACAAAATTAGATAGCTACATAATATATGCTACTATTTTCATTAAAATGTGTAATATAGGCCGGGTACGGTGGCTCACGTCTATAATCCCAGCACTTAGGGAGGCTGAGGCAGGTGGATCACGAGGTTGAGAGATCGAGACCATCCTGGTCAACATGGTGAAACCCTGTTTCTACTAAAAATACAAAAATTAGCTGGGCATGGTGACGTGCGCCTGTAGTCCCAGCTACTTGGGAGGCTGAGGCAGGAGAATTGCTTGAACCCAGGAAGCAGAGGTTGCAGTGAGCCAAGATCACGCCATTGCACTCCAGCCTGGGTAACAAGAGCGAAACTACGTATCAATAAAAAAAAAAAAAAAAAAAAAAAATGTGTAATATAGCCCAGAAGTGAGCAAAGACTAGATACTTTATTTAAGGAAAAATATGTATTCCAGAAAAGTTCTCTGTAAAGCAAATAATTGTTAAGTGAAGTTCATTTCACTGATTTCCATTTAAAAATAAAAGACATAGTGGCCAGGGGCAGTGGCTTATGCAGGTAATCCCAGCACTTTGGGAGGCCAAGGCGAGTGGATCACTTGAGGTCAGGAGTTTGAGAGTAGCCCGTCCAATGTGATGAACTCCATCTCTAATAAAAATACAAAAAATTAGCCAGGGGTGGTGGCACACACTTGTAATCCCAGCTACTTGGAAGGCTGAGGCAAGAGAATTGTTTGAACCCAGGAGGTGGAGGTTGCAGTGAGCCGACATCACACCACTGCCCTCCAGCCTGGGCGCTCTGTCTCAAAAAGAAAGAAGAAAAATTGAAAGCTGGATAAATGTTGGCATCATTTCTAAAGATGATCTTAAGCACTCTCCTTAGAAAAAGGTTATGCAAAGGCCTGGACAGGAGAAGTCTATGGGCCTTTTCCTTTCTTTCCTACCTAGGACAAAGCTTCTTACTGTCCCTGCTGGCCCATCCTATGTTGGTGTTCCTGGGCCTGTCTTGGCTGAGCCTTTATCAGGTTTGCTTTGGTACAGGTGACCCTCCCAGGTCCTTTGTTGCCATCCAGATCCAGGACTCAGCACTCACCTCCAAACCACCCTCCCTGAGTCTCTGAACACCTATCTCCTTTACCAGGTATTTTCCTGCTACTTTGGCCTAATCCATGGAAATGAACTTCCTTCCATCTAAATTCCAACTTTCAAGTTTGTATTTGGCATCATGCCAGTGTCTCAGTCACCTTCCAGATGCTGTTCCCTAAGTCCCAATCCAGTGGTTTTACGTAGCTGAGTTCTGTCTGCCTGTTGGGAATTTTGGAAAGTTTTACCGGGACTGTGGCTCCCCCTTGAATTCAGCCTTCCCTTCCCCGCTGCATTCTGGCGTGTCTAGGAGTGGGGAGGGGCTGTCTTCTTTGTTCTTGTTCTGTGCAAGCACTGAAGTCCTGAGGCAGACCCTCCTCCCACTCCTTTCTTGCGTTCCCTGGGCAGGGACTAGAACATCCTGCCTCACACCCAAGTTCCAGTTGTGACTTGTAGTGTAAAATCTGGGAAGATGAGTAATAACAGCTAGAGCGACCTGTTAACCCCTTCACATACATCAGTGACTTACTCTCTTAGCTAATGCTTGATTCCTTCCCATCCCTTACACACACGCGAATCATAACTGAGATAGATAAATAAAAAAGCATGTCTGGCTCATGCCCATAATCTTAGCACTTGGAGAGGACAAGGCAGGAGGATTGCTTGAGCCCAGAAGTTCACTACCAGCCTGGGAAACAAAATGAAACCCTGTCTCTGCAAAAAAAAAAAAAAAAAAAAAAAAAAAAATTTAAAGTTAGCCAGGTGTACTGGCACGTGCCTATAGTGCCAGCTGCTCAGGAGGGTGAAGCAGGAGGATCGCTTGAGCCCAGGAGGTCGAGGCTGCAGTGAGCCCTGATCATACCACTCACTGCACTACAACCTGGGCAATGAAGTGAGACTCCATTTCAAACAAAATCATGCCTTACTAGAAAAAGACTGGTGATTCCTATTAGCATCCTGCACAGGTCCATGTCTTCAGAGATGAGGCTTTTCTGTTCATTTCCTGAGGTTTCTCAGCTTACTTTTTCCCTACTCAAAATAAAAAGAACAAAAACAGCCTGGCTATACAGTACAGTTGTTAAGAGCTCAAATTAGAAAGCTTGGGTTCGAATCTTGGCTCCATCATTTATTAGTTCCTCGACCTTGGGCAAATCCCTAGCAGTTCTATCTTTTGTAAAATGGTAATAAGATTATTTTGCGATAGAATGAGATAATACCTGAAAAATGCAGAGGATATGATAAGCACACAGTAAATTGCAGTAATTATTAGTATTGCACTTTCTAAACTGAAAACTAAAGAATCTCCAAACTGGAAGAAATATTTCTATGATAATCTGCCATAAGGTTAAAGGCTGTTTGTACTAACCTGATATTTTTCTGAATTCCCACATTCAAGAACTGGAAATTCTGGATATTCATACTTCTTTTTAGAAACAGCAAATATTAATTCACTGACAATGTGGAGAATCCAGTTTGAACCTATCAGAAAAATTAGAGAATAAAAGCTCATTATGCTGTCTTGATATAACAAAAGCATGTTATTTTATCATATTCATGATAAAAATTAAAATCTACAACCATTCCCTAATGTGTATATTTAGTTCTTCTGTGTTTGCAATAACTTGGGCTATGGAAAGAAATGGTTTGATGGAAAACAGCAGTTACCTATATTAATATAAAATTCAACTTATTTCTCAGATGTCTCCTTTAACAAGGGACAATACTTCATTTTGAATCCAGAATATATTTCTTATAGAACACTGTTATGTTATAGAAATAGTTTATTGTAAGTTAAATATATTATTTTACATTAAATCAATACATACTTTCTAAAGGAATCTATAATTTTAATTTTATAGAAACACAGCATCAGCTAAGAAAAAAGAAAAAATATTAAATGAGGTTGGCTTTAACAAACAACGCTAAAAAGAATTCAAAACAGATGGTAGAAAGCAGGATAATTTAGATTCTTCATGTCTTACTTTCCATTAATGAAGAATCTTTGTAAAAGTGATTTGAGAAACTGAAGGAGTAATATTTGATCCTGAAAAATAATTTATAACATGAAAATCATCATGTAAATTATACAAGTGGCTGTGCTCTAGTCCAGTAAGAAATCAAGACAAAATCGCTGCTACTGTCACGCCTCTTTGCCAACTGGACCTTCCCACATTCATGCTCCTCCCTTCCAGGCCCGCCATCCACCCCCTTCCACCGTCCATCCTCCATCATGGCCTTTCCACACAGAACTCTTCCTGCAGACACTGGGGTTTTTTAATCTAGCAGTTCTATTTACTGATTTTACAACCTATGTACTTAACCACAGTGGCCCTCCTCCTCACTGACGCTCGGCCAGATTGCTGCAATGAGGAACCGCCTTCATCCCGCCTTTGTCTCACACCCTCCCCAACCTACTCACTATGAGCAGTGTACTTGTAGGAAAAGCCTTGTTATTTACCACACTTTGGATACGATGCTACCACAATGTCATCATGTCTGGCTTCGAGGGTCTCCAGCGCTTGGAAAGTTTCTGAGGTGCACATGGTGATGGGGTAAGGAATCCCCTGATAGGTGAAAAATAAATGAGAAAGTGCAGTTTCTTTAGATTTTTCTAAAGCTTCATCAATGTACTCAATAAATTTGGACTTATCAGCCATGGTGGCTCCCTGCTAATGAACCTGCTCTGTGGCTGTCCACAGGTAGGGACTGCTTTTAATGGAGTTATGCAGGGGCTGGAATAAAGGGCTCCTCCCAGTCACATGAAAAAAGCTATCATTTAATTCTCATCCACCCCCCCTCCCACTTTTGCATATCCTCCTGGCAAAAGCTAAACCACAGGTGCAAAACAGGCTGAGGATCAGGGAATATTACCCCCAGGGTTGATTACATGACCATTGAGGCAACCTGCCCAGTGAAAGTAAGAATGGAATCTCCTAATAGAAGAATATATATATATTAAATATCTAACAAATAGGCATTTAATCAGGCATGCAATTTTTCTATTAGAAATTCACAGAATGAAACCTCAGTTGTCTCCTAGGTTCATAGATTTCCACACACATCCTATGTGGTGTGACAAGGAAGCAGTGAGACTGTGAGGTAATTTGGTGGAGTGGAAAAGAGATCAGATTTGGGGGCAGTCTTCGGCACTGTTGCTTACTGGCTCAATAGATTTACAAGTCTAAACACCTGAGTTTGAACCGTGACTCTACCATTTACTAGTTGTGTTACTCTGAGCTAATAATAATATATCTCTAAAAGTTTACGTAAAATTGTTAACAGTGGAAATGTATCTGAGTTACCCTGTATGGGTCCGCAGCAACCTCAATTCTTGCCTCCTTAGAAGAAAGAACTGGCTAAGGGCATAAGGCAGAAAAAGAGACTGAGGCAAATTTCAGAGCGGGAGTGGAAGTTTATTATAAAGCTTTAGAGCAGGAAAGACAAGAAAGTACACTTAGAAGAGATCCAAGTGGGGACTTGAAGAACAAGTGCAATATTTAACCTTACTCCTAGGACTTTATAGGCTGGCCCACTTCCGGCATCTCACACCCCTTTCCCATGATTCTTCCCTTAGGGTGGGCTGCCCTCCTTACCCTTGGGAAGTGAGCATGTGCAGTGTGTTTAGGAAGCTGTACGCATGCCCATCTGAGGCTTTCTTCCCTTTTCCAGTGTATTGCCCCCAGGAGGTCATATTGTGTCATTGTGTCTCTTAATACACATGCCGGGAAGTTGCTTCTCCCTGGTATCTGTATTCAATTAACAAAGTATGACAGCTGTGGACCATCAGAAAATGGCCTCTCCCTGGAGCTCGCTGCCAATTTATCAGTCTTAGAGAGGCAATGTGATAATTGCCAAAACATCACCCAACATTTCTGGTGGGGGAGAGCCCTCTCCTGCTTCCAATCATGCCTAAGTACCTGTAACAAAATGGGGTCTTTTTTTTTTTTTTTGAGATAGAGTCTTGCTCTGTTGCCCAGGCTGGAATGCAGTGATGCCGTCCCAGCTCACTGCAACCTCCACCACCTGGATTCAAACTATTCTCCTGCCCCAGCCTCCTGAGTAGCTGGGATTACAGGCATGTACCACCATGCCTGGCTAATTTTTTATATTTTTAGTAGAGACGGGGTTTCACCATATTAGCCAGGATGGTCTATATGATCTACTGACCTCATGATCTGCCCACCTCGGCCTCCCAAAGTGCTGGGATAACAGGCGTGAGCCACCGCGCCTGGCCCCAGTTGTTGTTCTTTAACTATCTAACAACATAATTGTGTGGTTCATAGAAGAGAACCACTTTATAAAGGGGACTACACATGCAATGCTGTCTCTGGTCCTGTAAGCGCATTTCCCTGTTGGTCAGGCTCTCTAGAGTGAGATGTCCACTCCCAAGGCCAGAGCCTTTCTCTAGAAGCCACTCTCCCCTTTTTCCTTTGGGTAAGTTGGCCCACACTTCCCATCTCCCTGCAGCTTGATGGGGCCCTGTGGCTAAAACAGCAAGTTGATGGCTCTTCCATCTTCTTTAGTCTCTTCCCCATACCTGGAAGGCAGATATCGTGTTGGCAAGCCAGATTTGCTAATTCAGAGGAAAGCAGCAGTCCAACACCTGTCGGGTGGCAGGCCAACAAGACAGAGGCAACCTGGCTCACTGATGGCCTTGAGAAACAGAGCCACCCTCGCACGACTCACACTGTAGAAGAGGCTTCCTTCTGAACTGTATGTGAAAGAGCATAATTGTGCATCTTGTTTAAGCCACTGAATTGTTGGAATCTCAGCAGTTATAATTATAATTACTCAAAAGTGACAGCAGTTTAGCCTGTATCCTATCTGGTACATTTTCTGGGTCCAAATTTACTCTTTGACCTCTTGTTAAGTCAAATATCTATAAACATAGCCTGTATATTTCTTATTTCTCTCCCATTCTCTTCCCCACATCTTCCTTCTTACCCTTCTTCTGTTTTTCTAAGAACATAATTTTTTTCACTATAATATATTTACCTTTCTCTGAATCAATGTTGACCAATTAAGAAGATGACTTCTAGTTATGCTTAGTTACCTAGCTGCAGTCATTCATGTATTAGTTAAAAGGATAGCTAACATTGTTGAGTACTTGCTTGTACCCCATCCACTGCCAAATTGCTAAGATTACAGGAATGATTTCATGTAATTTCCTAACAGCCCTATGAAATGGGTGTTGCTTTGCTACCTTTTGCACTTAGGTTAATTGAGACCACAGGGGCTAAGTGACTTCTAGAGGATGAGAGGTGAGGGTTGGTGGGAGGAAAAGGAGGTTTTAATTGGACAGCCAGCAGAGAGAGGAGATGGCGAACTACTGTTCTAAAGTACCACGTTAAATTTTAAAATTTACCATAGGGTTTTTAAGGGGGAAATGTATGGGAGCCATGTGGGAGTGGTGCAGGATGCAGGGTCTGTGTGTCTTGTTTTGATGGCTATCTTGGGTAATTGCCTGTTTGGAGGTCTGGTTGGCATTATCTTGACTTCAGCTCATGAGTAGTGGAGAAATTGTTTGCGACTCCCCCTAAGCACAAGGATTCTGCAGTTGGGGCTCTGCACCTGGTTTGTTTCAAGATGTGCTTCTGGAATTTTTTAACCAAGAAAACAATTAGATAAACATGCTTTGCCAGAGGAGAATGTCTGGAGAGGGAAGGAATGAAGGGGTAAGACAGGAGGGAAAGAAAGTGAGTGATTAAAAAATATTTTAAAAGCTGAGGTTCTGAGGTCCAATTGCAGAGGCAGCCTTTGGAGGAGCTAGGATTGACAGACAGTACAGCTAAGTCCTGGCAGAAAGACACTTAGAGGGCATAGCTTTAATTGTTAGTGCCGCTGAATTCTTTGGTGCTTCTTTACCTACTATGAGAAACAAGGCCATGGGACTCTTCACTGCAAAAAAAAATTTATTTTCATGAGGAGAGAGATTTTTATGATCACAAGGGCAATGAATTTCCTGGGTTCTAGTGAGGCAGGATGGCAATGCCCCCGCCTAGGCCCGTTTCAGCCTGGTGCCCCAGCCCGCCTATGCTACAGCTCATCCAGACCCATCGCTCCAGGGTGGCCCAGCCTGGCTGCTGCTTCCCATCGTGTGGGACGGCTGCAGGCACGAACGGCTGGCGGAAGGCCACAGTCTTACAGCCTTTTTTGTACCCGCATTTGGCAGATCTCGAGTTCTTATGCTGCATCCAAGAAAAATGAGGTTATGCTGACAACTGAAGAGTGAGAAGGACAGAGAATGAAACACTGAGGAATGGAACAGCTCTCAGTAGAGAGGGGACTTGAAGAGAGTGGACTGCCACCCTAAGGCAAGTAGTCCCCTTACCCTGAAGGTGAGTACGAAAAAGGCTGTAATACTGTGTCTCTACCCTCTACCGGTGGAGGGCAGCCACCCCACATGAAGGGAAGTAGTAGCAGGGCCCGGCCACCCTGGGAGCCATGGGCTGGAGTGAGGCGATGGGACTAAAAGAGCTGTTAGCATGCCGTAACACCCCCTCTGGGGCTTGGAGTTGCTGGCATCCCTGTTTGTGTGTCACTATGTTCCCCCCATCCAGAAACCATTGCTCAAGGTGGAAGCTGGTCGTGGCATGGTCAGCCCAGCTGTGGGCTGAGTGCGGATCCCACCACAAGCACTGGATCTGGGTGGGAGCGCAAGTCAAGAGCAGCTGGTTGAGTTGGGTGGGAAGGGTGCCTGCCTCCTGCAGTGAGCCCAGGGCCTGAGCAGGGGTGTTGCCTGCCTCAGAGGTTTCTGGCTGGCTAAGGCGCCGAGAAAAATCCTGCATCACTAAAACATTTTACTTAATAATAACATTTTGGCCGGGTGTGGTGGCTCATGACTGTAATCCCAGCACTTTGGGAGGCTGAGGAGGGTAGATCACCTGAGGTCAGGGTTCAAGCCCAGCCTGGCCAACATGGTGAAACCTTGTCTCTACTAAAAAATACAAAAATTAGCTGGCTGTTCAGGCACCTGTAGTCCCAGCTACTCAGGAGACTGAGGAGGCTGAGGCAGAATAATTGCTTGAACCCAGGCAGCCGAGGTTGTAGTGAGCCGAGATCACACCATTGCACTCCAGCCTGGGTGACAGAGTGAGACTCAATCTCAAAAAAAAAAAAACAAAAAAACAAAAAAACCCCAGCATTTTGTGACAAGCACTATATTCAATATATACACCAATTGTAAGATGCATTCCTATTTCAGAAATGTAAGCATATGGAAACTGTGTATCTTGGAATTGAGGAAATTCTACATGTCAACAGAAAGTATCCTATTGAGCGGAGGTGGTGGATGTGTGAGAGTAGCTTTTTATCTCCATTTTACAGTGGGAAAAGAACTGGCCAGAGAGGGTTCCTAGGTAGGCACAGTATCTGGGTTTCATTATGTAGGCGAATATTTATTTATTTTTAAAAGCAGTATGTGAAAGAATTTTTGTATTTCTATACATCACTCCCACTTGAAGGCCTTCTTGCCTTACATAATAATGTGATGATATTCGCTGTGGTTGTGAAGGTGTATTTAAGAATTTCCCTCCCCAAAAAGAAAAGAGGAGCAGGACTGAGCTCCTTGCCAATCTGCTTAGTGAGATTATCCCTCACATTATAAAAAGCCTTTGCTTCCCTCCCATAAGGTAGAATTTAAGACATTAATTCGAACATGGTTGTTGTTTGCTTGCTTCTTAATGAGTAAAACACTTAAAAAGACAATGGGTTGGATCTTGTTCCAACACAAATGCCTGTAATTATAGGAGGACTTACGAGGCTCTTAGGGATTGGTAATGTGAACTCTGATTCTTGTTAGTTTGCCTAGGCTTCGGTCAACCTGTCAACCTTACAATTCTACATATTCAACTCTGTCGGGCAAGCAGAATGGAGGGAAACAGCACGAATAATTACAGAATAGCCTGTATTGTGTGATATATTTGTACTGTCATACCTATGAGTGCAGGTGGGTCTCATGTTATATGAAGTCCTAGCTTCCTATTCAGCTCCTTGTGTCTTACCCATGTTGGAGATAAATTACTGCAGACCTGTCAGGCTTTGCTGTTAAAATGTACGCTCTGAATGAAGAGCGCGCGCGGGCGGCCCCGGGCGCCCCCGGGGGGGGGCCGCCGGGGCGGGGGCAGCCCTCCCGCGCGGGGCGAGAGGGGCCGGGGCGTGGCGGGGGCGGGGCGCGGGGGGCG
>CAUYQU010018224.1:0-14019 GCA_963574635.1 Cheracebus regulus | reverse complement strand
ACCTTTCTCTCTGGCTGCCCTTAGCATTTTCTCCTTCATTTCAACCCTGGTGAATCTGATGATTATGTGCCTTTGGGTTGCTCTTCTTGAGGAATATCTTTGTGGTGTTCTCTGTATTTCCTGGACTTGAATATTGGCCTGCCTTGCAAGGTTGGGGAAGTTTTCCTGGATAATATCCTAAAGAGTATTTTCCAGCTTGGATTCATTCTCTTTGTCACATTCAGGTACACCTATCAAATGTAGATTAGGTCTTTTCACATAGTCCCATATTTCTTGGAGACTTTGTTCATTCCCCTTTACCCTTTGTTGTCTAATCTTGACTTCTCACTTTATTTCATTGATTTGATCTTCGACCTCTGATATCCTTTCTTCTGCTTGGTCAATTTGGCTGTTGAAACTTGTGCATGCTTTGCGAAGTTCTTGTGTTGTGTTTTTCAGCTCCATGAATTCACTTATATTCCTCTCTAAGTTGTCCATTCTCGTTAGCATTTAGTCAAATCTTTTTTGAAGGTTCTTAGTTTCTTTGCATTGGATTAGAACATGTTCTTTTAGCTCACAGAAGTTTCTTATTACCCACCTTCTGAAGCCTGATTCAGTCATTTCATCACACTCCATCTCTGTCCAGCCTTTTTCCCTTGCTGGTGAGGAGTTGAGAACCCTTGTTGGAGAAGAGGTGGTCTGGTTTCGGGTGTTTTCATCCTTTTTGCACTGGTTTCTTCCCATCTTTGTGTATTTATCCTCCTGTCGTCTCTGTAGTTGCTGACTTTCAGATTGGGCCTCTTAGTGGACATCTAGTTTGTTGATGATGACATTATTTCTGTTTTTTAGTTTGCCTTCTAACAGTCTGGCCCCTCTGCTGTAGGACTGCTGAGGTCCACTCCAGGCCCTCCTTCCTGGGGATCACCTGCAGCAGCTGCAGAACAAGAAAGGCTGCTACCAGTTTCTTTTCTGCTATCTTTGTCCCAGAAGGATGCCCGCCAAATGTCAGTCTGATCTCTCCTTTATGAGGTGACTCTTTGGATATACAGGGGTCAGGGAGTTGCTTGAGGAGACAGTCTGTCCTTTATAGGAGCTCAAGTGCTGAGTTGTGAGCTCCGTTGTCCATTCAGAGCTGCTGGGCAGGTACGTTTAAGTCTGCTGCAGCAGAACTCATATACCCCCTTTTTTCCCCAGGTGTTCTGTCTTGGGGAGTTAGGGCTTTATTTATGAGTTTCTGGTGTGCTGCTGCCTTTTTTTTCCTTTTCAGGGCTGCCCTGCCCAGCAAGGAGGCAGCCCCGTCCCTGTCTGCCTGCAGAGGCTTTGCTGAGCTGCTGTGGGCTCCGCCCAGCTGCCATGTGAACTTCCCTGCAGTCCTGTTTATATAGGTGTAATTAGAACTGCCTCGGCAATAGTGGCCCGCCTCTGTAATGGCGGGTCGCCTCGGCAATGGCGGGTTGCTTCCGCAATGGCTGACTACCTCTGTAGTGGTGGAGTGCCCTGTAATGGTGCATGCACCTCCCCCACAGAAGTGGACCATCCCGGGTTCACCTGTGCTCTTAACCAAGAGTGTTTCCAATTGCTGTTTCAGCCGAGCCTGATCACCTGGCTCGCTGTCTCAGAGCCTTTTTTTAGTTGAATGGTCGACTCCCAGGTGTTCCAGTTGCCTGTTGAAAAGGCTCCGGGATCTATGTGATTTCCCCTGCGGGGACACACTGCGCAGGCTGAAACAGCGGTGCTGAGATTCGTAGCTCTTTTTTGCCTGTGAATCTCCTGGGCTGGCTCCCTGATTCAGTCCCCTTTTTGATCTGCCTTCCCATAGCTCCACTCGCCAGTTAAAAGGGCACACAGACCAGTGTATTTTGTATGGAGAACCGCCGCGCCGGGGCGCCAGCAAAGCAGCTGCGCCGGCTGAAACAGCTGCGCCGGCCGAAACAGTTTCGCCGGCCAAAACAGCTGCACTGGTGACACATGGGGCTGCTCCGCCTGGGAATCTCCTGGTCTAGGGGTAATAAAAATCTGTCTGGAAATGCGGCATCCACTCACCCTCTGCACTTTCACTGGGAGCTGCAATCTTGAGCTGCTCCTAATTGGCCATCTTGGATCTCTCCCATTTGAATATTCCTAATTATTTCTTTAGTATGCCTTTTAGCATGGTTTATCTTTCATGAAAAATTATTCAGAACAAGAAGTAAGGTTTTATTTTGAGATGTTCAGACAAGGATGGACTTAGAAAATTGTAAAGGTGTTCGCTCTTTTTTGCCAGCAGGTTTCACGTCCATTTTTCCTCCTCACTCCCTCCTTTGAAACCTTTATTTAAAGTCAACTATCCAAGAATAGAGTTATGTGTATGGGCTTTTAAAATTCTTTATTTTTCCATTTAACATATTTTAATTTTTTGATGTTATTTTCTGGTTTTCACTATCATTTAAATAGCTTTATTCCATTCAATAAATGTGCCCTTATTTAATCCCGTGTGGTTGGACATTACTTATCATTGTTCACTTCTATAATAGCATAGAAATGAACACTCCTGTAGTGAAAACTTTCAAGATATTCGTAATAATTTCCTTATGTCAAAATCTTGAATATGGAATGATTATCTCAAAAGTAGGTACATCATTAAATCTTCTTTACATGTTATGAAGCAGTACGATGTGAGAATGCATATTTCTTCTCACCCTCTACAAAATTATGTATTATAAAAAATCTGGTTGAATATGATGTATTAAAATAAAATCTCATTGTTTCTATCCATATTTATTTGATTATTGTAAGTTTGGAATTTTTAATAGGTTTTTTGGTTTCTATTGTTTTATATTGAAAAATATCCAATGCAGTGATAAATCAGGGCCTGAAGCATCAGAATTTATAAGCTTGCTTGCTGGTGTCCAAGGAATAGCTTTTCTCAGTGCGTAGAGTTTTAAGGAGGTAACATATTCAAATAAATGCTTTGTAGGAGCACACTAATTCCTATCTCTCTCCCAGGGTGAGATTGATTGATATGCTGAAGTTAATACCAATGTAAATGCATCTATTTAAACCCAACCCATAATGTCTTTGAATTTCGTTTTGCATTTGATGTCAAATGAATACTCTTTGAATATTGACGAATAGTGACTGGGATGGCTAAAGTTAAGGTAGAAATTCATCATTTAGGGTTTATTGGGTCCACTGGATAGTTGGATATATACTAGACCTCTCCTAGCAGGCAATGATGGTGGACTGTACCCAACAGTCTAGGGCCATAAAGTGAATTCCTTTCAGCATTTCATAGACAAACCATGTAGTGTACTCAGAAAAACACAAGCTAATCTTTCTTTCCTTCTTTATTTCCATTACCTCTTTCCTGTATCACTTTATCTCCAGCTCTTTCACTTCTACTCTTTTCCTCTTACCTTATGAATTTTTCTTCTTACTCATACTTCCTTCCTCTGTCATTGTATAATGTGTTTCAAAAAGAGTGGATTTTAAATGTTGTCACCACAAAGAAATAATAAGTATGTGAGGTCATGTAGAATGTGGCCATTCTACAATGTGTACATGTACCAACACATCAGTTTGTACCCTATAAATATATACAATTATTTGTCAATTAAAAATAAAGTGTTTACTAATCTTTCCTCCATATTTTGTTTTGTTTTGTTTTTTTCCTATCTTAATTTAGGGATAAGATCACACCAAATCACTTTCATAGGGAAGGGGTGTGATAAGAAAGAAATCTCCTTCTGACTTTGAGGTTCAAAGAGTAGAAGAGTTGCTGCATACCCTTACCAGCATTTGGTGTGTTTTACCAATCTTGTGGTTGTGAAATGTGATATTTTACATTTTAAATGTACTTATTTGATTATAAGTGAAGTTGATTCACAGGAGTTGTTTACCTAGTTTAGATATTTTATTAATTCTTTCTTAGTTACTATTTAGACCACACGTTTGTGTTAAGGACAAATCTTGCTTAAATCTGAGAGCAAAGTAGATGATAAAGAGAAAAGCATATGCGACAATAGCATAAAGTATGTTCACATACTCCATATATATATACATATATATATATACACACACACACACATACACACAGTGTATAGGTAGAGAATAAATAACTATAATAAAATGAACAACCATATGCCCATCAATCAGTCTCAGAAATAAAATAATTCTGGTAATTTGAATATTGTCAAATTGCCTTCCCCCTCAATTGCACTCAGAGGAATAATTTTATGTAAATCTTTCCCATAGTTTTCTTCATATCATAATGAGCATGTATATGTGTATTCTCAAATACAGTGCTTGGTTATGCCAGTTTTTCAATATGCCTCATTTCACCAATGGACTCTGTATTTAAATTTCCTGGGCTTGAGATCCTGCTTCATATCCTTGGTGGGAAGCTGTATCAACTTGGAAAAGTTATTTCATCTGTTCAGTCATAATTTCCTCAGCCATAAAATGCTAACAGTAACTGTATACACCTCATAGTATTCTTGTGGAATTAAATTATATTTATGGCACTTAGCCTAGAGCTTGGTAATAGTAAACAATTTACATATTTGCTATTATCATTATTATTACTATTATGATTACGTTCTTCAATGACTCATGCCTCATATTATGGTGATGTACGTGGCTATAGTTTGTCACTACCATCTAGCATTTCACTACACATATATGCCACAATTGATGTATTCATTTTAATGCTGATGGGCATTCAGACTATTTCTAGAATTTGGCTACTATAAATATTACTCGTAAGAATTTTTTGTACAGGTTTTGTTGCACAAGGATAAGAGTTACTCTAAGGTTTCAGGTTATATTCCCAAGAGTAGACCTGCTGGGTCATGATATAGTCACATTCATCTTTACTAGGTAGTGCCAAATAATTTTCTAAAGGAATTATATGAATTTATTTCCCTACTGGCATGTGGGAAAGTTTCTTGATAGTCTTACCAACACTTGGTGTTGTCTTACTTATCCTTTTGAAATGGCTACCTTATTTGGGGTATATACTCTGGGGTTTGCTGTCTTGCATCGAGAAAGGACACGTGGGTGGGTTAAAGAGTGGAAGGTTTCATAGACAGAAGAAAGAAGAGAGGAAAACAACTCCTTGCGAGAGAGAGAGAGAGAGAGAGAGAGAGAGAGAGGTTGGAAAAACAGGGGAGGTGGCAGACCACAGCAGATTTTATACGCAAGCTGAAGGCAGTGTCTGATTTATGTAGGTTGGTTCAATCAGGTATGACATTTACCAGGCACGTGGGGAAAGCTGGTTGCCCCACCCTAAACTTATATGCAAATGGGTTTTCCAGTTGATTAGGCCATCTTGTCTGTTCTTTACATGTGGCTGACAAAGACAAGGGAAGATGGAGTCACCATCTTGAACATGTCTAGTCCCTAGGTCCTGTCATCATTCATCTGTGCAAGCTCCCAGCCTGCTTATGTATGTCTGCAGCTTGACTTTACAGGCTGCTCTTTGTTAGAAAATGATTTGGGGCTGCTTTTCATTAAAGAGAAAAGACTTACCGGGGACTCTCATACCCATACTATATGCCTAAGTGATTTCTTCTTAATACCTATATTATTTTGGGTGTGAAATGTGATCTCTTTTTTATATTAATCTTATTTCTTTGATTATAAGTGAAGTTGATTTATAGGAGCTGTTTACATAGTCTAGATATTAAT
This sequence comes from Cheracebus regulus, assembly GCA_963574635.1. Lineage (NCBI taxonomy): Eukaryota > Metazoa > Chordata > Mammalia > Primates > Pitheciidae > Cheracebus > Cheracebus regulus. The sequence goes on along the minus strand of CAUYQU010018224.1, from coordinate 8,373 downwards.
CATTTCTTAGTTACCATTACAAACTGCATGTTTGTGTCTCCCTAAAACGTATGTGTTGAAGCCCTAATTGCCAGTGGGATGGTATTAGGAAGTGGGGCCATTGGGAGGTGATTAGGTTTAGGTGAGACCTTGAGAGTCAAGCCGGCATGATGGACTAGTGTCCTTATAGGAAGAGAAAGGGACTAGGGCACATTCTCTTCATCATGTGCAAATACAAGAGTAAGAATAAGGTGCCTGTCTGAAACCAAGATAGGGGCCCTCACTGGAGACTGGACCTGCTGGCAACTTGCTGTTGGGCATCCCAGCATCCAGAACTGTGTGAAATCAATGGTTGCTGGTGAGGCCACTCATTCTGTGGTATTCTACTGTAGCGGCCCACACTAACTAAGACAGTTACTTATGTTGCAGTTGTTCTTTCCTCCTTTGTGGCTTGTTTTTAAATTGTCAGTGGTAACTTAGGATGAACAGAAGTTCTTAATTTCAGTGTGGTTGAACTTATCAAATGTTTCATTTATGGCAAATGCCATGGTTAATTTTATGTGTCAGCACGAGGGTCATGAAGTGCCCAGACATTTGGTTGAGGATTATTCTGGGTGTGTCTGTGAGGGTGTTTCTGGATGAGGTTAGCATTTGAACTGGTAGACTCGGCAAAACAATTATCCCCCCTAATGTGAGTGGGCCTCATCCAGTCAGCTGACAGCCTGAATAGAACTAAAAGGCTAATGCTCCCTTGAGTAAGAGAGAACTCCTCCACCCTGCCTGCCTTGAGCTGGGATATTGATTCTTTCCTTTCCTGGACTTGAACTGAAACATGAGCTCTTTCTGAGTCTTAAGCCTGGTGGAATTTGGACTGAAAGTACATTATTAGCTCTTCTGAGATTTCAGAGTGTAGAGTGCAGATATTGGGATATTTCAGTTCCATAACTGTGTAAGCCAATTCCTTATATTATATCATCTTCCATATATACATACATTCTATTGCTTCTGTTTCTCTGGAACATCCTAATGCAGTTAGCCTTTGTTTGATCTTCTTTAGGGAATCATTTACTCTCCTAGGGTCCTACAGACAGTTTTCTATATTACCTTCTAAAAGTTTTATAGTTTTACCTTTCAAATAAAAAGTTTTAATCTACCATAAATTAACTTTTGTACATGTGGGAAAGTATAGACTAAATTATATTCTTTTCTCTGTGATAACCAATTAATACAAAACCTTCATTAAAACTTCCATCCTCTCTACATTAATCTCCAGTGTATGATCTTCCATAAATTAAGTATATTTCTCTTTATAGGGCTGTTTCTGCTTTCCATATTCCTTTAACGTTTCAGTTTGCCTATCCTTGTACTATTTTAATTATTACAGTTTTATAACAGAACTTAATCTCTAGCAGGTCAAGTCCACCTACCTTCTTATTATTTAACAAGTGTTTTGGCTCCTCCTGTTCATTTACTGTTTGAGATAAATTTTAGAATCAGCTTGCTTAACTCCCTGGAAAACTCTCTTGAGGTTTTGATCAGTATCACATGAAATCTACAGATAAATTTAGATAAAGTTTACTTTATTAGAATAGTGAATCTCCTTATTCAAAAATGTTATATTGCTCCCTGTGTATTTAGGTTTTCTTTAATATCTTTCAACAACATTTTCTAATTTTCTTTATAAAAAGCATATGTGTGCTTTGTTAGGTTTGTTCTCAGGTACTTAATACTTTTTCTTGTAATGGTAAATTATATCATTAAAATTATATTTTCTAATCAATTTTTGCTAGTATATTAAAACCAGTTATATTTTCAATACAATTGTCTATCTTAAAATCTTGGTAAACTTAAAACAATTCTAAGGCAAAGGATATAAACAGTTTTCAAAATAAGACATTTATGAGGCCAACAAACATATAAAAAAATGCTCATCATCACTGGTCATTAGAGAAATGCAAATCAAAACCACATTGAGATACCATCTCACACCAGTTAGAATGGTGATCATTAAAAAATCTGGAAACAACAGATGCTGGAGAGGATGTGGAGAGATAGGAATGCTTTTACACTGTTGGTAGGAGTGTAAATTAGTTCAACCATTGTGGCGATTCCTCAAGGACCTAGAAATAGAAATTCCATTTGATCCAGCAATCCCATTACTGGTTATATTCCCAAAGGATTATAAATCGTTCTGTTATAAAGACACATGCACACGTATGTTCACTGCGGCACTGTTTACAAGAGCAAGCACCTGGAACCAACCTGCATGCCCATCAGTGATAGACTGGACAAAGAAAATGTGGCACATATACACCATGGAATGCTATGCAGCCATAAAAAAAGGATGAGTTCATGTCATTTGTGGGGATATGGATGAATCTGGAAACCATCATTCTCAGCAAACTGACACAAGAACAGAAAACCAAACATCGCATGTTCTCACTCATAGGCACTGAGAACACATGGACACAGGGAGGGGAATATCACACACTGGGGTCTGTTGAGGGGTGGGGAGCTAGGGGAGGGACAGCAGTAGGTAGAGAGGGAGAAATGCCTGATGTAGGTGACAGGGGAGATGGAGACAGCAAATCACCATGGCATTTGTGTACCTATGCAACAATCCTGCAAGATCTGCACATGTACCCCAAAACTTAAAGTACAATTAAAAAAAAAGCACTCAGGAATACTTTTATTTTTAAATATAAGCCCACCTTAGAATGTCTCATATTCTACTATATTCTCTGTGTGAAGAATAATTATGAAGAAAAAAAGATCACATTTTATCAGTACTTACCATTTTTCTCCTTCCTCATTTTCTTTCTATAAAACACTCATTGCATTATAAACATGATTATAGAAAAAGAAATAGGCTTACATTTTTCAAGTGCATTTATTGCTGCTCCCATTTCTGTTTGCTGAATACTATTTAATAAAAGTAAGATACACTTTAAAAACAAACAAAAATTCTAATATTATTAAAAATTATTTTGGTTTCTTCTATACCATCTCCAAATAAAAGTAAGATACACTTAAAAAAAACAAACAAAAGTTCTAATAATATTAAATATTATTTTGGCTTCTTCTATACCATTTACAAATAATGGCAGTATTTTGTTCAGATTTTTAATTACTTCTTCTTGCCTTACTGTACTGGTTAATACTCCAGTAAAATGATGAATAGGAAGGGTGAGAGCTGGCATCCTTATTTTTACCTAACCTTAAAGGAAATGTTTTCAGCTTTTTACCATGGATTTTAGGATTTTTGTAGCTGTTTTTATTAGGAAAATATTCTTCTATCCTGGTATAGCAGATTCAAAATATCCAAAAGTTCTTTGACAGTCCTCTCACAAAGAGGCGGAGTCTGTTTCTTCTACCCTAGAATCTGGGTTGGTCTGTGACTGTTTTGATCAACAGAGCACAAAGAAGGTGACCCAGAGCTGGTTCCAGGTTTTGCCTTTAAAGGGGCTGGAAACTCCCCCCAAGTCCCTTGGAGTTTTGACCTACCATGTAGAAATACAAATAACCTGCTTGAAAGACCATATAGGGGTGAAGAGACGTCCCGCTGAGTCCAGCCTCCAGGTCATTCCTGCCAAGTGAGTGAAACTGTGTTGTATCCTCTGGCTCTGCTCACTGGCATCACCAGCTGGAAAACACTGAGTGACTCCAGTCAATGCCACATGGAGTAGAAGGACCTTACAGCTGAGTTCTGTCTGAATTCCTGACGTACAAAAATGTGAGATGTAATAAAGTGGTTGTTTATTAAGCCATCAGTTTTTGGAGGAGTTTATATAGCAATAAAAAAGCTGGCAGAGAATTTGGTAATGGGCAGGGGGTATCCCCATAAAAAGAAGTTAAAACATGGCCTTTGCATCTAGGTGGTAAGTAAAAGCAGGAAAAAGTATCCATGAAACGGTAAAACTGGAAAGGCATCAAAGAGATTATTGTGAGAAAAATATGAGAAGCTAGGAATCTTATTTTATAATGGTGGAAAGTTGGGTAATGTTACCTGCTGCAGAATGGAAGTAGAAGGATTTCCCAAAGAACTCCTAGATCTTTCTGGGGAGGTTTGCATGAAAAATATCAGAAGTGCCAACTTTGGTTTTTATTTGCCACTGACAAAGTAGGAGAAGAGGGGAATAAACCAAAGAATAGACTGTTCATATTCTAAAGTTTTTTGGGTGTGTCTCATAGACCCTCTGTTAATTGTCTTGGCAGGATTGACCCAAGATAGAGAGTAGCATGTCTCAAAAAGATCATCAGTACTCTTTTATCTAATAAGAGAATCTCAGTGAAATTCATAGAAAATCCACAAAGTTTTGAATGAAGATTACATTGATGGAACTGACAAAGAAGACTAGAAGAGACAGAGATACTACAAAGTAAAAATAGGCCTTTGGTTCCCTAACTTTTATGTGCAGGAAGCAGGCTGAGAGGCTATTAAGTTGCAAACTCAGGCCATTTCTTACCAAAAAGAAAGGATGACTCAGATGGCAGAACCCAGCACTTAGCTCAGAAGACAGAGCCAAGAGTAACATTCTGAAGGAGAAGGGTTGATGGAAATGGTGAATAACTGGTCCCTTTAGTTTGCAGGTCTTTAGGTCCAGAGGAACTATACTTGAGAAAATGTACTTCAGAAAATATCTTCTCTACACTTTGAGAAAATATACTGAAGAAGCCTCACCTATTGATTTAGCTCGATCATTTTGTTATTTATTCCTATTTGTTTGTTCCATTTTTTTGTCTCTGTTTCTCTTTGGCTGTTTATCATCTTCATTATTCTGTTTGAATCACCTTGTGAATGCTTTAATTTAGATATTTTAAGTTTAATTTAACTCTATTATTTCCGTTTGTTTCCTTTTTATATTTTCTAGATTTTTATTGAGATTTCCTTTATTTTATTTCATTGTGAGTAATTTTTAAAATTTTTATTTCAATAGTTTTTGGGGTACAGGTGATGTTGGTTACACAGAAAAGTGTTTTAGTGGTGATTTCTGGGATTTTGGTGCACCCAACACCCAAGCAGTGTACACTGTACCCAAATATGTAGTCTTTTATCTCTTACCCCCACCTTTCTCCCCAAGTCCCTCAGCCTCTCAAGTAGCTAGGACTACAGATGTGTGCCACCACACCCAGCTAATTTTTTGTATTTTTAGTAGAAATGGAGTTTCACCATGTTGGCCAGAGTGGTCTCAACTGCTGGCCTCACAGATCTGCCAGCCTCAGTCTCCCAATCTCACTACTGGGTATCCATGCAGAAGGAGAGAATTTATTATATGAAAAAAACACATGCCCAAACACATGTTTATAGCAGCACAATTCACAATTGCAAAAGTATGGAATCAACCTAAGTGCCCATCAACCAACAAGTGAATAAAGAAAATGTGGTATGTATACACTATGGAATACTACTCAACTGTAAAAAGGAATAAAATAAAGTCTTTTGAAGCAATTTAAATGAAGCCCTTCTCTCCTCCAGAATATTGTTGCTTCTGTTTGTTCTCCAAATACAGAGGACAAAACGGGTTTTTGTTTTGTTTTGTTTTTTCGACACAGTCTTGCTCTGTGGCCCAGGCTGAAGTGCAATGGTCCAATCTCAGCTCACTGAAGCCTCCACCTGTTGGGTTCAAGCAATTCTAGTGCCTCAGCCTCCCTAGTAGCTGAGACTACAGGTGTGTGCCACCACACCCAGCTAATTTTTGTATTTTTAGTACAGACAGGATTTCACCATATTGGCCAGGCTGGTCTCAACTGCTAGTCTCACATGATCTGCCCACCTTGGTATCCCAAAGTTCTGGGATTGCAGAAGTGAGCCACCATGCCCAGCTGGATCACTGGGTATTATATTTTGTTCAGGATATGTAAGTGATAAGTGCTATCTGCAGGAGGTTAATTTGTTAACAGTTTATTCAGTTATACTAGAAGCAGAACTCACTAAAGTTCTGTTTTTTTTTTTTGGTTGTGGTTATTCAGCTGGTTAATCAACGTAGCTGCCAATTTTAATTTTAATTACTCTCTTCTTCATTTCTAGAAATTCTAATTGGTTCATTTTTTGAATCTGGCTTTTCCTTGATAATATATTTTAAGCTTCAATTTTATTATTTTGAAAAAATTTTGTTTAAAATATTTTATAATTTATCAATGACTCTTTAAGTATAATCAAATATGAAGAATGATTAATAAAAAATTAAGTAGTAAGCATAAACCAAGTTATGGAAAAAGACAATATTGTTAGTTTGAATTGAAAACTCCCCAAAGAGATTTAATGGAACAAAATTCCTGCAGTATTTATGGACTTTAGTTTCCTAGAGAACTTGCAAAAATGTCTCCTGGGGAAATTAGTGAACAAGGCTTTGGGAATAGGGCTCACCAAAATTGGGGCATTTGGTAGGGATGTGGTATGAGTCAGGTGTTGTTCATCTAGCAAAAATATAGTTAAGGAATTGGGCAGCTCTGAAGTTTCTCTTTTAAGTTCATCTTGCTTAACCTTCAGCTCTCAGAAGCAGCTCAAAGTAGAATATTTCTATGGTATAAAATTAGTGCAGTCAGCTGAATCAGCATCTCACTATAAAGAGGAGCATAAAACTTTCATCAGGACGTGGATCAGGCAAGTCATAGGCAGATAACAATAGGATAAGCTTACCTAATTATTGTCCATTTAAAGAAGGTTCAACAAGAGGCTTGTCTTATTGATGGTAGCCCTCAACATTTCTGTCTTTTGAAGTCAACGAGGACAGATCACCTCTGGAGTCATGCATAGTTTTCATCCTGGCGATCTCCCCTATCTCTCATCCTCATCTCGTTTCTGGAAGATTGCTTCAGTTTTAGCTTCCAAACCTTCTACCGGTTTTTAAAAATGTCTACTATGTTACATTACCTAAGAGTTCTCTTTTTAATCTCTGAATGACACTTTTTATAATATCTCTTTTGTTAGCACTCAGAGAATATTAATGGTAGGTTTCTGTCTTTGAAATGTTATTCTCCTTGTATGGTCTCTATTTGTCTTGTCTTTTTCTGTTTCATTGTTTGTTTATTTGTTGTGGTCTCTGTCATTTGTAGTAGATGATCAGCATGCCCTTCACTCCCTTCCCCTGCCTAAACACTGTACTTGCCGATTTCTCTCTGATTTTCTATCTAATATCTGCAGATTTCTATTCATATGTGTCCTTTAGATTAGAATTTTCCAGATGACCCCTTGTAAAATTATCACCCCTCTTCCCCTACTGCATTGGCCTGCACTCCCCATTCCTCCTTTGCTTTTCTCTGTTTTATTTACACCATTGAATACATTCCATATTTTATTATTTATTTGTTAATTGCTTATTTCTTTCATTAGAATTTAAGCTCAGTGAGGGCAGTAGTCAAGTAGAAAGTCTGCTTTACTGAGTTTCACGTTCCCATAACCTAGAAGAGTATCTGAAACATAACAGGAATTACCTAAATATTTGTTAAATTCTGTCAGACACTGTCCTAAAGACTTGACATGTATTTTATCACTTAATTTTCTTAAATGTGCTTTGTTTATTCAATTAAAATTAAGTATTTATTTTTATACCCATCTCATACAGAAAACTTGAGCATTGAATATGTTAAATAATTTATCTGAAGTCAATAAACTAGTAGAATACTATATTTGAATATATCTTACATCAGAGAGTTATTACAAAATATTTAACTTATATTGTCATCTCATGGAAATAAACTTTTATAGCAGTTAATTTATAAGATTGAGTGTCTCAGCTTTACAGGTACTCACTCAAGTTCATTGAAATGGGAAAGTCTCTAAAAGTCATGCATAGCTTATATTCAGAAACTATCAAATGGGTTGAAGAATACAGCTCACTGGAGAAGGACCTGAAATATGACCAGAGAAACATAAAATATAACAGCTGGAAAAAGTCCAAGGGATCTTCTAGTCTAATTCCTACTGTAAGTTTTTAAGTTTGTCCTGACATAGGAAGCATTTACTGGTACAGCACAAATTCTGCTAGGAGGTTGTATTTCTATGCAGAATGTAAAATGAAGTAAACAATGTGAAGAATAAGCTTTTGGGAAAAGTAATAGATTGTGGTAATAATTAAGAGAAACAGAAAAATGGAGGCAGGTGGATCACTTGAGGTCAGGAGTTTGAGACCAGCCTGGCCAACCTGGTGAAACCCCATCTCTACTAAAAATACAAAAAGTTAGCCAGGCATGGTGGCACAGGCTTGTAGTCCCAGCTACTTGGGAGAATTGCTTGAACCCTGAAGGCAAAGGTTGCACTGAATCAGGATTGCACCACTGCACTCCAGCCTGGGTGACAGTGAGACTCTGTCTGAAAGAAGGAAAGAAAGAAAGAAAGAAAGAAAGAAAGAAAGAAAGAAAGAAAGAAAGAAAAAAGAAAGAAAGAAAGAAAGA
>CAUYQU010018222.1:0-40733 GCA_963574635.1 Cheracebus regulus | reverse complement strand
CCTTCCTGTCTCCATTGTTAAACACAATTATTGGCATAAAAGAGGTTTTTAATACCCATTTTTAGACTGTATTCTAGCCTGGGCAATAAAACAAGAATCCCATTCTCTCTCCCTCTTTCTTTCTTTCTTTCATTCTTTTTTTCTTTCCTTTGCTGTTTCTTTCTCCTTTTCTCTCTTTTTCTAAAATCTCTTCCTCTTTCTTTCTCTTTCATTTTTTTCTTTCTTTTGCCGTTTCTTTCTTTCTCCTTTTCTCTTTTTCTAAAATCTCTTCCTCTTTCTTTCTCTTTCATTTTTTCTTTCTTTTGCTGTTTCTTTCTTTCTCCTTTTCTTTTTCTAAAATCTCTTCCTCTTCCTTTCTCTCTTTCATTCTTTAAAAAAAAAAAAATGAGCAAATGTAATTATCAGCCACTCTTGTGTATAAAGGCCTCATTGCTTCCATATCGGCCAGAAACGGACACACACTCAGGACATTAACCTTAGCTGTATTACAAACTGCATCATCAATTCGTATCAGAAAGAAAAAAGATACTCCGGGTTCCCAGTGACCACAGCCCCAGACTTTAGCCCAGGTTTCTGTTATCTGAGCATCTGTCCCCAAGCGTGGGCCCCTTCCTGACGTGATGGCATGCACAGCCTCTGATGGAAGAGGAGTTAAAGTGTGAGAGAGTTGTGATTGAATACAATTAGACAAGCTTTACAAGTCCTGGTAAAGAACTCAGAGAATCATCCATCTGGCCTAAGCAATCTGTTATCATAATGCTCAAAATGTCAAACTATTTAAAATCTAATTTCAAAATCCTATAGAAGGAAATGATGGCATTTTTTACAGTGAAAGTGAACATTTTAATATTGACCTTTGAGGATCTTCCCCAGTATGGTCACAAAACCACACTGGAAAACACAGACACAGAGCTAACAGAATCAAGTAATTCCAGCAGGTATGTGATCCATGTCAGGCCACCTGGGTTCTTAAAGTAGACCTGTAATACACGTACTCCACTGACTGAGTTCACTGGCTGCATATCTTAAATTATAGGCACAGGCTGGGTGGCTCTCTACCCTTGGAAGCAGCAGTACATAATTGGGCAGGCCAGCGCTCACCCTGCTTAGCAGAAGAAAGGGAGTGGACTTACCCCACGTCTGTAATTAGACCCTTGGTTCTCCAGCTGTAGTTTGTGAACCGGTTGTATCAGCACCAGCTGAGAGCTTGTCAGAAATACCCTCAGTCCCACACCAGACGGACAGAATCAGAACCTGCACTGTAGCAGCTTCCCAAGGTGGTTCATGTACATGTTAAAGTTGAAGAACCTGGGGTGAAGCCTCTTCTTTGTCCAGCTAGGATTATTTTCTCCTTGTGAAAGACTGCAAAAGAGGGTCACTGATTTTTCCCACTTCTGTCTTCATGTGCCTTTGCTTACCCCATCAAGAGGTAGAGTCTATTTCTCTACTCCCTTGAATAGGGGTGCTTCATGTCCTGCTTTGAACAATAAATTGCAGTAGAAGTGATGGTGTTAGAGTTCCAAGCCTGGACCTCAAGTGACCTGGCAGCTTCTGCCCTCACCCTCCTGAGACCCTGAGAACACTGTGTGGAGAAGCCCAGTCCAGCTGGCTGGGTGAGAAAGCTCATGGCGAGCAAGGCCCAGAGAAGAGCTGTAACCAATAGCCAGACACGTGAGTGAGTCATGTTGGATCAACCAGCCCCAGTGAAACTGCCTGATAGCAGTCGCATAAGTGTCCTCAGGAAAACCAACAGAGGAGCAGCCCAGACTGCTGACCCACAGGGTCAACAGTGATGATGTATTAAACCATCAAATTTTGTAGGTGCTTTTAATGCATCAGTAGATAAATAATACACCTCTGCAATCTTCAACCAGGGCTGTATGGATTTCCTGAGAACAAACACATCCATCTTGGTGACAGAATCCACCTGACAGATGTGAAACTGAAGGCCGGGAAGTTCACTTCTGAAGAAGAATTGCTATTGATAGGCTTACACGTGACGATGAAGCAATGGAAATATCAATGCTGGGTGATGAGCACAGACTCTACAACCAGTGAATTCTCTTTAAGACTTCTGGGTGAGTGTTGCAAATAAATAAAGCCATGATCAAAATTTTCTGATATGTGATATCTAGATGTTTGCAGAGACCTCTGGCCTGGTTCTGCCTACTCTCACCCCTCTGCCTTGGCTTAGACTCCAGATAGTTTCTGCTCAGATCCAACACCAACCGGAGCAATGACCCAGGAACCATCAATGAGCCGTGCAGAACTGGAAAGCATCTAAGCTTTGGAGTCACCCTGAACCAAGTTTCAGTCCTGGCCCCACCGCTTATCAGCTAGGTGGTTGGACAAATAGATTACCTAACTTCTCTGAGACTCAGTCTTCTGATTTGCCAAATGGGCTTAAGAACTCGTATCTATTAGGATTGTTGAGATTATTTATCAGAAAAACGATAGCATCTAATGACAGCTCTATAAATATATTCTGCATAAATTAGGCTGGGATGTGAAAGCCATAAAGTCCCTGACAAGTGTAATTTTTGAAAAGAGACAAACCCATCAGTTCCCCTCCACCAACCCCCTTCCACACTTTGAGACTTCCCAACTTCTAAGTGTCAGGATGTTCAGACTACAGTCTGGCTGTGTTTTTCTGCTGCCTGATTGGCAACTATTCTGCTTAGAGCCACTTGGAGGGAGGAGGGGGACAGGGTAATCAACATTCATCTCTGGGCCACCAGGTCAAGTGGGTACTAATCAGGAAAAATGTTTGGCTATTAAATGCTCCATTGGGTCCTTTAAATATCACCTGATGTGTCATAAATTTGGATTAGCCATAGAAAATCAACCTTCACCATATGCAAATTAACGAGGAAATGAGATTCTCCTTGTGAGCCACTGCTGTCCCTCAGCAACAGTCACTTCAACTTTATTTAACTGGCCTGAATTTCTCTTCCATTTTGCTTCACTTTGTGACTTGAAGCTCATTATCCCTTAGACAGTTTATGGTCAGAGAGTTCTGGGCCTTCAGGGGGACTCAGCGAGTGCTTTCTTAGGTTAGTTTTCTCAGGTCCCTGCTGCAGACTCAGGCTGCCATCCGGAATGAACCTGGATGTGCTGGCCTTGTCCCAGGTGATTTCCCTGAAATTGGATGTTGAACCTGTTAATGATGCATATAATATGTGTATATGGAGAGAGAGAAAGACAGAGAGACAGACAGGGAGAGAGAGAGAGAGAGAGAGAGAGAGAGAGAGAGAGAGAGAGAGAGAGAGTGTGTGTGTGTGTGTGTGTGTGTGTGTGTGTGTGTGTGTGTACCTATGACTGTAATATGAATTATAGGAACACGTTCAGGAAGTTACCTTTTTCAATTAAAAAATAAAACACTGTATTTATTAGTTACTCTTCATGATTCCACAGAACAGTGAAGCTTTGGGATTAAACTTCTTGCAGCTGGACTGAATCTTTGGGTATAGAATGGCAAAAAATGGGCAAGTTGTTTACACTCCTCATACTGCTCCGTTTCAGCTCATGCATGTCACATGTAGTTACAGGTCACACACAAAACATATAACTACAGGTAGGGAGATGGAGCAAAAGCAGCGGGGACTTTTCAAGGGAATAAAATGCTGGTATTGGGTCCCAGCAGCCACTGGCTACCCAGGAATTTATTAACCATCTCTGCCTTTGTGTTGAACAAGCTTACAGGGGAATGCAGCTGATTAGCCTGCCTGAGAACCAGCCAGCACGGATTGGAAAGGAATGGAATGGAATAACTCATGATGATAAACTATATACTACTTTATAATTTTCTAAAATCTTACAATAAGTTATCTTACTAGATCCTCTCAACAGTCATGTGAGGTTTGCATTAATATTATCCCATTTTACAATATGGAAACTGAGATACAGAGAGCCTAAATTAACATGTGAAAAACCTTTAAAATGTTCATGTCTTATGACTAGTAATTACATTTCTAGAAATTTAGCTTGACAAAATAAAAAAATCCAAAAATAAATTTATTGCTAGATCTACACAAAGAAGTTATATATAACACTGAACATTGAAAATAACCTATATGTCTAAAAAATCACTTAGGTAAATTAGGGTAATTCAACACAAGCACATACTTGATAACCTCCCAAAATGAGGTTTCTGAATACCATTTAAAGATTAAAAATAAATTTACTACATAATCTTTAATTTTTAAAAGGAGATAAAACTTTTTATGCTGTATAATCCCAATTTTGCTATATCTCTGTAAATACCTGAAAAATAAGATGAACGAAATATCTTAAAAAGTTATGGTTATATCTGCTTCATGAGGTTAATACTGACTTTGCTTCTCTCTTTACTTTTCTCTATTTTCCTAATTCTCTATAATGTATAAGTATCATAATTTAAAAAGTGATGAACAATCAATAAATAATAGTAAAATACAAAATTATTTTTAATGTTACTTGAGCATGAAGAGCTAGTGAAAAACGCAGAATATTAAAGTCTGAAATGCTTGGAGTGCTTTTGAAGGTCAGAGTAAACATATGCCAAATACAGTTATTATGTCAAATCATTTTGCTCATTTCTACCTAATTTATCTTTAATAAGATAAACAAGGTTTCAGGAGGCTTTGGCAATGATCCATCTACAGAATCACTGGATGTTTGCTTTGTCCCCGCAATTTTCTATACTTATTTATCCTTCACAAAGCACTGTCGGCGTTTGGGAAAATGCTTTTGTGAAACTTGGCAAAATATTTCCTTGGATAATGGTGTGCCTGACACTTTAAACATCTGAAAACTCTCAGAGTTATTAGATCTCAGGTAGAGGAGGTCACATAATGTCTCTGGAGATGGCTCCTATTAGCAGAGTGTTGGGTAATGTAAAATACAAGGCAGGGGACGGAGAGAAAATGGCGGGCTGCAACAGCAGAATTCTAAATAGATACTTAGAAGGAATTTCCAAACAAGAAGCATAGTTCCTAGTTCCATCAGAGTGGAGGGAGGCAAATTGATTCTGCAAGGGAAAAGTCCAGTCATCGTGAGGAGACTTCTAATGATGCCCAAATTTCAGTTCTCAAAAAAAATTTTTTTTTGCTTGAATTGCATTTAAAGCTATAATTTCAGCACTTTTGATTTGGGTACATTTAAATGTTAATGTATGGGTTTAAAAAAATATTAAACTCATTTGGAATGTAGTGATAGTTTTTTACATTTAATTATTTAATTCTCCTGGAATGTACTTCCTTTTTTTTTTTTTACGTAAAATCTTTCATACATCTAGAGTGAATATTAATGATTTTATTAATAATCATCTCCACTATCACTTAGTACTTGCTACATGCCTGGAATTGTGCTAAATCCTTTTACACACATTAGCATACATCACTTGCTGTAAGCCTCACGACTCTGCAGATCTGGGGACTGAGCCTCAGAAAAGTTGAGCACAGATGCAGCCAGCAACACAGACCCTGATGCTCGACAGTCTATTGCCTTACACACCTTACTATGATGCCGCCTGCATCACAGACCAAACTGTTACGTCAAGTATGGTTCCTTTCTAAAATGTTTGTTTGGTTCCATTGATCTGTTCGTACAGACTTGCATCTTACTATTTAAACAGCTGATAGGACAAATGACTCTGATGATTCTACATAATTAAAATTAATCTTGACTATTGTTGCCCGTACATTCTTCTAGAAGATTTTTTAAATTATGTTTGCATTTTAACCATCCAAGTCATACTTCTTATTGGCTACTTACAAACTGCACATAAGAACAGGAGAAACTAAAATTCTTTATAAACTTACCCAACCAGAAATGACCACTGGGATAGCATTTTCCTGAGAATCTCATTTATTTATTATGTCTCCACTAGAATGTAATCTCCATAAAGCAAGAGTTTCTTTTTATCATGGTTGCACCCCAGTATCGCTAACGAATGACAGGGTTCACTCTCCAGATCCACATGTTCAGGACCAAGGTACTCATTACCCAACCTGCTCCAAGCGCTGGCTCGCATGTAAGTCCTCTCAGAATAGCCTTCAGCCAAAGGGAGTTATTCTTTCAAAGTTACATCTCCTCCACAGGTAGCCAACATCCAGTGAGCTATAGGTTTGGGGGCACCTAAAGGCCCAGCCCCCTCACCACAACTTGGAACAACTCCAAAGGGCCATTCCAAATTAAGAGCTTTCTGTGGAATTGGCTGGGGCCTATAATGTCCTCCTTCCGTAACCCCCACTGATGTTATTCTGAAATTACTTCCCAGTAAACCTCCTGCAGGCTACCTCCTGCCATACAGCTTATTTCCAGGGAGCATGATCTCTAAAATAATGTAGAGCAGTGCTTGACAAGTGGTTAGCTCAATAATATTTGTTGAATGAACACATACAAAACTCCCTAAAAGCTGTTTCTTCATTCTTACTGCCTTTAACTCTTCAGCAATGAAACAGAAACTCCACGGGGTCCCTCTGGGAAGTCAGAAGTCAGCCATTCATGTGCAACCATCTACACTACTGCAGCATCTTCCCATTATTGTCTACTCTCCTCTTGAAGAAGCCAGGAGCCTCGTCCATTTCTTATTAATAGCCTACCAGTACCCACAGTCAAGATACCAACTTGGCTGCCATTCCTGAGTGTCTTTGGATCCTACCTCCACTAGTGTTTATAAATTTTGAGTCTTCTTAGCACTGCTTACTGGACCCAGGGAATCCACAGAGACACCAGCCCTGCTGATCCTGCATTTCCTAGTCTATGCCCAAGCTGCGTGGGTCACAGAGTGGGGAGGATGCTCCCACCTCAGTGTGTTGTATAGATAAGGGCACTTCACGACTGCAAGTGCCTGGTCATTCGACCTTCTGATCTTAGTTTCATCCACATGTCCACCTTTTGAGAGCATCACTTGTTAACAGGATGGCTACTAGGACAGAGCAGGGCAGGCCTGCTAGTCAGCACAGGCCTGTTCTCCAGCAAGTCTGCACCTACTCTCCTAATGAAATCATTTTTTGCTCTGAGGCCAGGAGACATACAAACAGAACTTGAAATTGGGGGTTTATGATAAATTAATTTACTGAAGATGATTCTCAGGGGAAGGGAATAAGGGAAGCAGGGCAAGGCAGGAGGAGCTAAGCAAGTATGTGGTCTCAACATGAGTCTGCTTCAGCCTGAGCAGAGAGCTCTGGAGCATGAATTGCGCTAGAGTCATCCGATCTAGAGGTAGAAAGATCCAGCCTTTTACACTTCATGCAAGCTAGTCACTGGCTATGGACTGTCCCCAGAGGAGGAGTGGGGAGCATAACCTTCCAGGCAAGGCAGCTTCTGGTCAGTCAAGGGCAATTCTCTGGAGAAGGGGGTAACTGTGAGCCATAAGCAGCCCAGTACTCTCAGCAACTGGATATGGGTGTTCCAAGTGCTCAATCACTACAGGGGTCTTGCTCCCTCTCCTAACAAGTGACTTCCAACACAACAATCCCTGTCTTTCAGACGTAGTTTAATAACTTTGCCTAAAAAGAGAGAATGTTATTCCTCCTTCACATTTCCCAGAGAGTTCCTCTATTCCTTTATGCATTTTGGATCCCAGATAAAGAAGCAGATGGAGGCTCTATATCCACCCACCCTCCTATCCCCTCCCGTCAGCAGTATCCAAGTTCCAAAAGCTCATGGTACATTTGCTTACAAAGCCAGGGTCCATAACAAGGAAGAGCTGTTCAACATTTAACAACTGGCTCTCCAAAGAGAAAAGCCTTAATTTGTTAGCATTTGTCACTTTCTATGGTGTAAATACTCCCACGTGGTCCATTTTAAGCTACCATAGTGAAGTCACTCAACAGTTGGAAAGAAAAATGCAATAGCACACAATCATGCAGCATGTTCACCATAAGTCTACATCAATAACTCAAAAGCACAGAAATAGTAAAATACAGTAAGCGATGAATTTTCAGTATCTATTATGTTTTTCCTTTATTAGTTTTTCAAAAATTATTTTTTCAAAAATTATATACCATATAATCAAAAGGTTAGTAAATTTTAACACATGTATAAACATGCGTAACCATCACCACAATTAAGATTCAGAATAACTGGTAGAAGACAGCTCTAGTATGACTCAGTTCATTGAAAATTTTCCTATAACATGTGCATACGTATATGTATACTTTCTCAAAGCATTTTAATTCATTTATTCAAGAATATATTGCATGATAGTTTACAATAATAAGCACAAAAGACTAATCTCTGCCTTTACAGAAACAAGCATTAATCATATGGTCGCACAAACAAATATAAAATTAAAACCTGATTTAAAAAAATCTGAGGAAAATTCTATGAAGAAAAGTAACAAGAACAAATTCCTAGAAGTGGAATTACTGAGTCAAAGAGTAGCTTATTTGCAAGGCATTTGGCATATGCTGCCAAATTGCCCTCCAGGAAAATCATTCCAATTTACATTTCTACAACCATTGCATAAGCAATGTATATTTCCTCCTACCCTAGCCAACACTAGAGAGTATCTTTTTTTTTTAGCTATTTTTATTTTGATATGTTAAAAATATTTGTTTTTTTTTTAATTTTGCATTTATATATATATTTTATTGCACTTTAGGTTCTGGGGTACATGTGCAAAACATGTAGGATTGTTGCATAGGTACATACATGGCAATGTGGTTTGCTGCCTCCATCCCCTGTCACCTATATCTGGCATTACTCCCCTTGTTATCCCTCCCCAATCTCCCTATCCCCCACTGTCCCCCCTCTGTTCCCTCCCAAAAGACCCCACTGTGTGATGCTCCCCTCCCTGTGTCCATGTGTTCTCATTGTTCAACACATGCCTATGCGTGAGAACATGTGGTGTTTGTTTTTCTGTTTTTGTGTCAGTTTGCTGAGAATGATAGTTTCCAGATTCATCTATGTCCCTAAAAAGGACACGAACTCATCATTTTTTATGGCTGCATAGTATTCCATGGTGTATATGTGCCACATTTTCCTTGTCCAGTCTATTATTGATTGGCATTTGGGTTGGTTCCGGGTCTTTGCAAACAGTGCCACAGTGAACATACATGTGCATGTGTCTTTATAATAGAGTGATTAATAATCCTTTGGATATATACCCAGTAATGGGGTTGCTGGGTTAAATGGAATTTCTAATTCTAGGTCCTAGGGGAATTGCCACACTGTCTTCCACAATGGTTGAACTAATTTACACTCCCACCAACAGTGTAAAAGTGTTCCTATTTCTCCATGTCCTCTCCAGCATCTGTTGTCTCCAGATTTTTTAATGATCACCATTCTAACTGGCGTGAGACGATATCAAACATTCCTTTTTTAAGAAATGGAAATCTGTATGCAAATGACATACTTAGAACATAATACTAGGTAATAAAAAACAAAACTTCGAGTTTAATAGAAAAATTTTAAATATATAATGGTATAAACAGTAAAAAGAAGTGAGAGAAGAGTGTTATCTGTCAGTAAACAATCATACATGAAGCAATATCTATGAGCCAAAATTAATTTTCACACTAATCTTAATAAATATGTATCATTAACCCTATTTTCCAGGTGAAAAAGCAGCAACAGGTTTAAACAGGCTAAAGAACTTTGCCAGGTTGATACATAGTAGAGCCGGGTTTCAAACGCAGGCTGTTAGACTCCTGACCACTCACCTTTAACCACTGCAGCATTTTAACTCCATTATGTAGAGATGGCATTTATCCTATCTCCAAATGTGCTTATATACACGTAAGCATGAGTGTGTGTATGTGTATACATATATGTGTATATATGCGTATTTTCCAGGAAAATATATACTTATATATATGCACACATATATATGTATATATACACATGTATATGCACATTATAAATATAATACACATATATATGCATGTGTATATATATAAATAAATGCCTATATATATATATATTCACTGAAAATTATATAAACAGTTTTTTTTTTTACAATTAATGAAAGGATGAACTAACTAAAGTTGAGCATGGAGAGAAATTAAAGAGTAATTCTTATATCTTTGTTTATCTGTCCCAGACACTTTTCATCTACTTCTTATGGGATTTTTCTTTGCTTGGAAATAGTCTCATTACTCTACATGAAAGTATTTTGTTTCCAATTAAACAGTGAAATAAATATTCAATCAAAAATTGAGAAGCTTCATTCAAAGTTGTCTTCCTCTAAATAAAAGTTCATTGTCATGATCCTCAGGTGTTGATCTACAGTTGAATTACCTGGAGAAGTTTTTAAACCTACCAATGCCTAGGCTGCATCCCACCCAGGCTTATTCTGTAACTGTGAATTGAGACCTAGAATATGGGATTCTGCTTATTTACTGATTCCCCAGATGATTCTTAGGGACAGCAAAGTTTGAAACATTTATTTTTAGCCTAAGGAAAATGTTTTAACAGTTCTACACAGTTGTTTTAGCCCCAAGGCAAATGAAATATGAACAAATTAAAAAAATATGTAAATTAAGTGGGGGAGGATTATAGGCCTTGTCATTGTGGCCAAGATTATACGTATATTATTTGAGTTTCAAGTTACAGGTTCTCTTTGATTCTTTCATTGAGATATAAAATATACTGAAGATTGATTTGAGAAAATCAGATTGCAAGACTGAGAGAAAAATGCCCAGTGTTAATTAAGGGTTGGTTATATTTGGTATCACTTGGACTAATTGAAGTACACTGGTCTTTGTTAACTGGGTCAGCCAGGGGTCAAGAGAACAGGTGGTTGAGCAAAATTTCATAAGCACCCGTTTAATATTTGGCTCTGCAATTTCCCCGAAGTTGATCAAAGTGTGGATATGATCATTACCCGAAGATTGTTTAGAGAGATTGAGCCTTGACTGATGAAAAAGGAGCTAATTAGAAACTCACCCTTACAATCTGGAAAGTGATGAAGTTTAAATAAGACTGGCAAGCAATGGGCTGACCTGATAAAACTGGTCTCTTGCCACTGTTCTTGTCCTTTCTACAATGGAACTTTTCTGTACACTTTTTTCTAATTAAATTATCCACTTCTCTAGAAGCTCATACAGTTTTGTTTTCTATTTCCATTTTCTTCTTCTTTTTGAATAACTGGATTTAACATTGTCTCACACTGTTTCAAAATCCTAATAAATCACATACATTGGTTATCCTGAAATACACATAGATTTATTTCCTTTAATATTCCTAATGGGATATTTTAAAAAATTGCATATAAGTCATATAGCTTTGGTTTTAATAGTTGGTTAGCCATATAGTCTACCAAAATCACTTTCTGGGAAGAACTTTAATAGTAGGCAATGTGATTAGTTTACAGGACAGAATACTTATGTAACTAATACAGGTATTAAAAAGGTATGAATTGGGAATTCAATATATGATGGAAATTAGTCATAAAATATCTATTCTTAATTTCAACAACTAGATAGGGAAACATTTTTAGAATAAAATATTATAAAAATACAGTATAGAGATATCTCAGAATGAATTTAAATATTAAGTAATGATTGACAGAATATATTGAAAATTTGCATATTTTCTCACTGGAATTAATGTATTTTTTTAAACAAGCAGCATGCAGTATGTGATTTAAACTGGCAAATCATAATAAGTTTTCTTTTCTAAATAATTAAAACAAATTAGAGATGGTAATGTTATTCTGCTTTCATCAGACTTAAATTAGTTTTAAAAATAATCACCATAGTTTGTCAAGAATTGCTAGGCTGTAAGCAAGAAAACCACTGGAAGAAAAACCTGATGATGATGATGTTTTTAAACATTTTATTAGAAAATTATATGATAAAACTTATACATTACGGAAAATTTAAAATAACAAAAACATAAACTACAAGGAAATTTTAAAAATGCAATTTACTTTACATTTTCTTTTATCGCTCATATAATTGCTTCAACAAGTATTTATTGAGGAATTATTTAATTCAGTGGGGATATGAAGGAGAATTAAGAGTAATAAAAACCATGTCCTCATAGCACTTACATTCTGGTGGATTAAAAGTGGTAAATTTCATATAGAGAAAGATGAAACACTCTTTTTTTTTTCAACATCTATTTCAACTTCCGGATGTGCAGGATGTGCAGTTTTGTTACACAGATAAATGTGTGCCATAGTGGTTTGCGCACAGATCAACCCATCCCCTAGATATTAAGCTCAGTATCCATTAGCTATTTTTCCTGATACTCTCCCTTCCCCAACCCCGAACAGGCCCTAGTGTGTGTGTTCCTCACCATGTTTCCATGTGTTCTCATTGTTCAGCTCCCCAGACAAACATCTGAATGCAGAGTAACCAGCTTTGTCAAGGGAAAACGGTGGCCAACAAACCAGTAAGCCAATGAAATGTCTCAAGATAAACTGCCATGGATCAAATTCATAAAATTCATGTGAAAACGGCATATTTCTGATAAATAATGAGAATATAGGATGAATTCAAATCTACTAAAAGAAATCTTGACATGTATGGAAGTATTTATATGGCTTTTCCATGGCCAAAGATGTAAATCTATAATTTGTTTAAAATGCTATTAAAAGGTAATTTGTAATGAGAAGACAAGTCCCACATATTTTAGGAAAAAAAGGTTGCTTTAAGCATTGATGAAGTGACAAGTGGTGATGGGAAAAAAAATTATTGGATCTGTTGACGAGAGCAGAAAAAGGAAACTCCAAGAGCATACCTGTGTTAGACCCCTTGCTGTTGAGAGACAGAAAAAATAATTCTTATCCTACATAAGTAGAGTCTGAGTGTTGTAAATCCAGAGATAAAGAACTCTCTCTCTCTTAAGGATTTTTTTGGATATTGAGTGGCTTACTCGAGGTGATGGGTCTCAAACCAACATCAAAATCTTCATTTTATTTTTCCGTTTTGACCCCCCTATGCAGAGACCTAGCATCATAGATTTTTACATGGTCTGTATTTCATGACTTTTATCTCATATACCTGATCTTTCTACCTAAATCCCACTCCCGCATGTGCACTTACTTTTCACTTTCCTCTCTTTAATATATGTATGCATGCCTGTTTGTATGTATTTTTAATGTGGCGTGACTTTGATTTTTCAATGGACATAAATGGTACTGCACTTTAGATTTCAACCTAATTTGTCTTTTCAACACTCAACACTATGTTTAGGAGTTCTTAAGCATTCTTACTCTATAGACCTGTTGGCAGTTTGGACTTCTTTTCAGTATAATATTTTATGAAATGCTATGAAACAAATGTAGAGTATATAACCCAATACATAGGATTTCAAAATAAACCAATCATACTGAAATACAGTTATTAAAATACTAAACCAATAAATGTGTGGCATAGCAGTATATATGTTTTTAAAACATTTAAAATGCAAGCTAGAAGCCAGTTTAATAACCACAATCATTGTATTAAAATGATTAGCAGATGCAATGATTTTGGATGTCTAAAACAAGTTAGATGTGATTTGAAAATAAAAGTGACTTCTGTTGGTGAAAAAGTCAAGGTATTTTTAACAGAGCTATGATTTGTTGCCTTCAGTCATAATTAAATGAAATTCTAAATGTCAGTTCAAGATTTGTGAATATGAACACATATGTAGTATATACATAATGCATATATTTATTGCGGTTATATGATTGTTTAGGTCTCACTTGTATGATGATAGGGAAATTAACTAAGACTGTATAGATAATATCTAATAATGTTTATTGAATGGATTAATACATATAATTAATTTGTAAAATAAAAACTGCCATCTACAAGTAAGAAAATACCACTTGCTTTCCTCAGATTTGGGCAAGTCAAGGTTTGGGCATATAACCAGCTTAAATTCTAATAGAAAAAAGCAAAAGTTTCCATTAAGGCTATCATGTAATTGTTGCATTAAAGCTGTAAATTTATTGTATAAATTTGACTTAAATTTTGCATATGATGTTTAGTATTTAACTTTTGAGGATCTGAAACCCAAACGTAAGAAATAAAATTCAGTCAACTGTGCTAATACAGGAACACAGCAGCATTTTAGAATTTTAACTGATACTATGACCAAGAGGAAGTGATAGAACACTCAGTTCATGCATAAAACCACAAAATTTCAACAATCTAAAAGCATTTACTGTGAGTATACCCTTGTGGATAAGTGTGTTACTGATTTTTTAGTACAATAAACATGCATAGCAAAAAAACAAAACCAAATAGCCCCATTAAAAAGCAGGCAAAGGACATGAAGAGACATGTCTCTAAAGAAGACATACAAGTGGCCAACAAACATATGAAAAAATGCTCAACATCACTACTCATCAGAGAAATGCAAATTAAAGTCACAATGCGATACCATCTCACACCAGTCAGAATGCCTATTACTAAAACAGAAAATAGAAAATAATTGATGTTAGCAAGGTTGCAGAGAAAAGGGACCACTTATACACTATCAGTGGGAATGCAAATTAGTTCAACTCCTATGAAAAACCGTATGGAAATTTTTCAAAGAACTAAAAATAGAACCATTATTCAATCTAACAATCCCATTACTGGGTATATAGCCAAAGAAAAAGGAATTGTTTCATCAAAAAGACACCTGTACCAACACTCTTATGTTTATTGCAGCACTATTCACAGTGACAAAGTCATGGAATCAACCTACGTTGGAATACTATGCAGCCATAAAAGGAATAAAATCATGTCTTTCACAGCAACGTGGATAGAGCTGGAGGCCATTTTCTCAAATGAAATAACTCAGGAAAAGAAAACCAAAAACCATATGTTCTTACTCATAAGTGGGAGGTAAAAATGGATACACATGGACATAAAGATTAAAAAAAAATAGACTCTGGGAACTTCACAAGAAAAAAGGCTGGGAGAGGAAAGAGGATTGAAAATCTACCTATTGAGTACTAAGTTCACTGTTTGAATGATGAGTTCACTAGAAGCTCAAACCTCAGCATTGCACGACATATCCAGATAACAAACATGCATATGTACCATCTGAATATAAAATAAAACATGATTTAAAAATAATAAAAATAAAAAATAGGATAAATATAAAAAATATTATGAAAGAAAAAAGGAATGCATAGTGTTTTTAATTGTTATTAATTTCAAAACAGTATCAATATATTTATTTATTACCTTATAAAACCATGCCAAAATCCTGTAAGACATTTCTATTTCAAGTGAGTGCTTCAGAAGACAGTTGTAAAAGGTATTTGATATACTAAAAGTAAAATATAATGGTAATGAAACTTGAAAATTTATTTAGTGAAATTGAGACTTGCATTTTCTCTGTTCAGAAACTCAAGAAGGTCGATAAAGGATGCTGGAATAATTGAATAGTCATATGTATAATAATAATAATAATAATAATAATAATAATAATGCATGTCTCATATTACACACAAAAATTAACTTCTGTTTTTCCAAAGCTACTATTAAGAAAATGAAAAGGCCACCCACAGCTTCAGTAAAAATAGTGGCAAGACGTATGTCCAATGCCTGACTTATATCTATATTAATAATTCTTGAAACTCCAAACATCCTAGATTAAAAAATAAGTAAGGTATTTCAGCAGATGTTTCACCAAAAACTGTATATAAAAAACAAATACACATAGGAAAACGTGCTTAACATGATAGTCATTAGAGAAACGCAAAATTAAAACTATAATGATTTACTGCTGCATAACTGTCATAATGGCAAACATTTTAAAGGCTGAGTATATTCAGCTTGATGAGAATGTGAAGAAACTGGAGTTTTCTTACATTGCTGGTAAAAATACTGTGGCAGATTCTTAAAAAGTTCAACATATACCTACCATAGGATTCAGCCATTCTATCTCTAGATGTTTAACCAAGAGAAAAAAATATATATGATCATGAATATAGTCTTAAAAGAAGGTTCACAGAAGCTTTATTTTTAAGAGCCCTCCCAGCTGGAAACAACTCAATTGTCTTTCAAAGGTGAATGAATGAACACATTTTGGTATAGCTGTGTAATACTTACCAGCAATAAAAACAAACTACTAATATATACAAACTGGTTGTATCTCAAAGTAATTGTGCTTAATGAAAGAAGCTAGAAAAGAAAAAGCGATGCATAATGTATTATGCGATTTCTATAAAACTCTAGAAAATGCCAACTGATATATGTTACCAAAAGCAGATATGTGGTTGCCTGGTGATGTGGGGAGGGGAATCACTTTTCTCAGACCACTAATATTACTTTTCTGATTTGAGAGCACAAACCAGGCAACTTGAGCCCCCTTTGATGTAATTAATGTGGTAAACCTCTTTTCTTTTCTTAGTCATCTTTTGACTCCATGATTCTCCTATGACAAAGAGGTCAGGAAAGCACATTATTTACATGGACAATCTTACTATTTGTAGATTCCTCTGTCAGTGTCGCAAATGAGAGATGAGTGCAACTTTATCATTAAGCTCAATTTCTTAAATGTTAGTCAAACCGAACAACTCCATTTGTTTTTTAAAACAAAACTTACATTAACCTGAGTCTGTGTCTACGTGTAAAATATATAAGAAAGAGTCAGTTACGTTACAAAAAAGGTTAAAGTTATCCACTTTAATATATCTAAAAATCAACTAAAATCGCATTCTCAAAGATGAAAGATCCTTTATTTCAACCTGTGGGAGCATTTTAAATACTTTGAATTCTGTCAATTAATGTGAAATTTCTCTTGTCAAAGGTTGAGAGTAGACACCCGCTTACATGTGAGAAAGCTGAATGTCAGAGGTAAACTGTCACACATGCTTCTGCCCATGCAGAGTATGGCACTAAAGCTCAAATGTCCCAATTCAGTGGTCTTTGGATGAAAGTATTCTATCTTCCTAATAATAAGAATTTGCCTTCTAAAATAAATGCACATTAGCCACACATAGGTTATTCTCTTTTTAAGGCTGGAGACCTTAAAGGCAATTTAATACAGGAACCTTTATCTCTATGAATAGAACCTTTTGTTTTTTTTCGCTTTTTAAACTTTTTAATTTTGAATCAATTTCAAGCTTATAAAAAAATTAAAAAAATATATGTTCCTGAATCACTGGAGAGTAAGTTATTGATGTAACATCCCATCATCTTCAAATATTTCAGTTGCACTTCTTACAAACAAAGATATTCTCCTACATAACCACTAAACCACTATAAGAACCGGAAAGCTGGAAATTAATATGGATCTATTACTATTAGGAAATACTCAGATGCCCATTCAAGTTTTGCCAATTGTATCAATAGTTCCCTTTTTGGCAACAGGTTCTGATGCAGAATAATGGGTTGGTTTAGTTGTAATGTATGTTTAGCTTCCTTCAATCTAGAAAAGTCCATCAGTCTTTCCTTGACTTGTCTGACTTTGATATTTTTGAAGATTACAAGCCAATTATTTTGTTTAATGTTCTCAATTTGAGTTTTATTGATTTTTTTCCCTCACGAAAACATTCAGTTTACATATTTTTAGAAAGAATTTCACAGAAAAGACACTGTGTTCTTCTAATTGCAGTTTATCAGTTGGCACATTACTACCATTTGTCTCTGCTCAGAATTTTTAACTTGATTACTTAATTAAGATGATGTCTTACAAACCTTATCCACAGCAAAGTTACTGGATGATAGAGAAAGAGAGGGAGTTGGAGGGAATACAGTACTATGCATGATAGAACATTTGTTTCAGCTGTATAAAGATGATCCCTATCAGATTTCAGACCCTGGCAAAGATAAAGCAAACAAACAAACAAAGCAGGCCACTGTGC
Organism: Cheracebus regulus; assembly: GCA_963574635.1. Classification (NCBI taxonomy): domain Eukaryota; kingdom Metazoa; phylum Chordata; class Mammalia; order Primates; family Pitheciidae; genus Cheracebus; species Cheracebus regulus. The sequence continues at coordinate 23,005 of CAUYQU010018222.1, read as the reverse complement.
TGAAAAGGGAGACCAGGAAGCTGCTGGTCAATCTTTAGGGCCTGATACAAACAACTTTTAATCTTGCCAAGGAACTTTCTAAAGTGTTGATGAACTTTTCTCAATCCCTGAAAAACTAGTTTGCCAGATGAGAAAGATGTTTCTGGGTCAGAACTGTCAAAACAACATTTGTATCCTACTCCAGTGTTTTTGAGAGCTACTGAAAACAATTTTACAATGAAGGTGGTCAAACTAATGATTACCTATGGGGGGGAAAGTGTTTGTCCTGGAATGGCGTTCTTACTGCTCACTTAAGCACTGTATCCCTAAATCAGCAAAAGATCTTGAGCTCTGGGCCCCGGGATTATTCATAGCTCTTCATTTGGAGAGTAAGCCATTGAGTATAATGTGGGCAAAGAGAGTAGTCTTGATGATTTTTTCTGCTATACCTTAACCTTGACCTCACTCTCCCAACCTGGGCTTAGTGACATCATGCTGCTGACTTTGGTGAGGAAACAAAGATGAAGAGGTGAAAGCAAGGGCAAAAAGCAATGATGAAGAGGTGAAGGCAAGGGCAAAAAATAAAATAAAATAAAGCCAGGCCTGTAAGCTCCCTGGTCCATCTGGTCCCTAGCTGAGTCATCTCTCACATCAAAGAGGTAGCTTCAGGACAGACTCGGAGACTCCAGAACTGCTGCGGTCAGACACCTGCTTCAGAAGGGCAGACCCATCTTACCCCTTTTGCTCACACTCCACCAGCTAGTTGTCTTGAAATCTGGGTCCAGGTATCAACATAGGAGAAAAATAATTAGCTGACTATGAGAAATAATTCTCAAGCAGCAATTCTACCTATGTGTGGAAAATCCTGAATGTTGTGTATCCCAGACCAGCTACTGTGTCATCTGCCTTTTTCTTCTTAATCCTGGCCTATCACCCACACTGATGTAGTTCCCCACACTTTATTTCACACCTCGTATTCCCTCGCTGCCTTCCTCAATGAGGATGTGCTGTTTATTTCATGCTTCCAATTTTGAACAGATCCTTGAGTAGCTGGTTGATTTGGCTTCAACCCTTCATAGAACAAGCCCAGTTGGGTCCCTTTGACTCACCCCTGCCCTCTGAGCATCCTCCCTGAATGCTGGATGACTCCTAGACTTCTTCCAGTGAAAAGGCATGAAGAGTAGAAGCAGACAGGGTGTGAGCTTCAGAGGCAGTTCATAGTGGTGGAAGAAGAAAAGAGAAAGAGATAAAGTAAATGAATTCTAAATTAATAACAATGCACCAATGGACTGGCTTTACCGTGAGACTTTCACCTTAACCATTAATTCAAATAATGTTCTAAACAAGAAGAGACATAAGATTCTTTAAAGGTTCACTCTGTGTCACTCTTTCATTTGTGGGTATTTTTTAAAAATCCCAGGAATAGAGATGTCAAAGGTTGAACAAGGAAACCTAGCCAGTTGGCTGAAAAGGAGAGCTCTGGTTTCTGAATCCATATCTCTGCAACTGGACAACTCCCTGCCTGAGAGCTAGAGATGAGCAGGGAAAGAGCACGGAGCTCCAGGAGAGGGAAACAGCATGGAAATGGAAGTGAGTGATGGGAGGGTGCCGAAGACAGGTTGGCTGATGCTACAGTTTTGTCAAAAGCCAGCCTGTCCCCCAAGCTCCTGCTGCTTGAAAGGCCATTTATGTTGTGGAAGACAGGAGGGAGCCTAAAATCCTGCATGTTGGAGTCAGCCATATTTAGGTGTCTTTGTATGGCTCCATGGCAGAAGCCACATGAAAAATGCCCCTCTGTGCTACCAATATGATTATTGAGGGGCAGCTATGGGGTATCCTGTGGCTTCCTGTGCTGCTTCCAGACTCAGGGCTATACCCAGTTCCTCCACAAGTAACATAAGCTAAGAGCATGTGGGGCATCTCATTAACTTAAGAGCTCTCTCTGCTTGAGCTAAATATGTTACTTTCATGCTGGAATTTCCTTCATCCTCTTTCTCTTATTCCTCATTGCCTCCTCTTCATACATACCTGTTGGAAAACCCAGGCTAGCAGATTTCATTATTACTTTGCCTGAGATGGACAAAAAACTATAATATTTTCTTTAAGGCTCGAACATTTCCAGTTCATCCCTTCAAGATTCCCATTCAGAAATTATCTTACTAAAAATAAAAACAAATGAATTTTTATTTAAATGAAGTCTGAGGTTTTCACAGACTTCAGAACATTTATTTATTTATTCTAAAACATCAGCAGAACACTGAGGATTAGGGCAGAAGAAAAAACAAAGTTAGCTGTTTCCAAGAGACTCAGATTTGGGCAGAAAAACATGAATGTTATGCAATATGATAAAGGCTTTAACAGGTATATACCAATATGAAGATACTCAGGTAAGAAAATAGGGTAATAAAGCTTGCTGAAACAAAGGACATATGGCTGTCTTTGGATTTTCTAATAGGAAAAGAGAGAAGAACCTATCAGGTATCTGTAAGTGCCCCCAAAGTTGAAGGTACCTGTGTGTTTGTATGAAGTGAACAGTAGGATGTTTTGCTGGGGTTATAGCATGGAACTGTTGGGCCCAGCTTGCACGGGATGGCTGGGAGCTAGGGTAGGGGGATGATGATGGTGAGACTGGAATAGAAACTTGGAATCATTTTCCCTTTGTCCCCTTACTTTATATTACAATGAGTTACTTCTGACCTGGATGTCTTACATGGCAATTTCTCCCAAAAGGCTGACATGGAAATATAGCTTGGGAAAGGTTTTATTCCATGATGACTTACAAAGAGTGGGCTCAGCTCTTGTGAGAAGCAGTCCTACATTTGTATCTTTCATTACTCTTCATTTCAATGCTACCATTAACTACAACAACTTAATTTTAAAAATTTAAAAGTAGTATTTCATCGCAAGGCCATGTACAATATAAAGACTATACATCCATCAGACTATGTAATATCAAAGAAACTTTTGTTAAAAAAGAAAAAAAGAATAATATTTTTTCAAGAGAAAATATACTCATTTTTACAGTACCAACTCCTTGGCCTGGTACCAAGACCCCCCAGGGGCCGTACCTCCCTTTCAAACTATTTACCTTTCTGTTTCCCTAAACAACTCATTTATTTGATCCTTGATGTGGGGGTAGGGGAATTCCCATTGACTCCTATTGACCTGCTTTTCTACAATTTGCATTCTTTCCCTTCTGCATTTGTTCAATCATATATTTCTCTCCATTTTACTATCTGCATTTTCACCTCTTTAAACCTACTCATCTTTCAAGGCTGGACTAGTTTTCTACCTAGGGTGTGAAGTTAAACTGATTTCAGTTCATTTAAAAATTAAATATCTGAAATTCCCAAATATTCATTTCTGTATTTCTTATACTGTCTATATTACTCATACTGTCACTCCATACTATTATTAAAAAAAAAAAAAGGGAAAGGATGGCAAATTAGAAAAAGAAATATCTCTGGAGAACCAAACTCCAATTTGAGCTGTGTTCAAACACGTGTGTTCAATTTTCTCATCTGAAAATGGGATAATAACTTAAATGATAAATACCTTAAAGCATCTTTGTGATAGATGAAATAAAATAGGTATAGTGCTTGGCTGAAGTAGACTCAGTTCTCTTTTGTTCAAAATGTCTTTCAAGTTTAGTGTTGCAATAGTGCTGTTGTATATGATAATAAGACACTGTTGCGAATTCTAATTTCTCATGTATTTTATATTTCAAATTATGTTAGTGCCTTAAGAGTAATAACTATTTCTCTTGCTTTATATCTCTAATTATCTAGATCATAATGGATTCTAATGAAATATCATTTTTTAATCAAAATACTATATATGAATGCCAAATAGTTATGTGAAATAAAAGCATTATTTCTTCACATTCGCATAAGATCATATGCTTGATGTGTTCACTAATTCTCTACTAGGAAATGCCAATCAAACTTGCTCTCCTTTCTATGACTATCCATCTCTCTTTTAGAAAGTAAAATCAGGTCTGAGCCCAATTCAACATCCACATTGCTGAGTCATAATTTGAAAATATTAAAATGGAGTGGCCAGATGGCCAAATTCAGGTGTGACAGAGAGATTTGGAGAGGTTCTGATCAGAATTCAGTTAAGGTCCTTCAAATTAGTCTGCTAGCACTTGGGAAATCTTCAAAAATCACTTCATATATATTTTTCCCTTAACTCTCTATCTTTCTAAAAACCATCTCAATATTGGGTCAGATTACGCATATTAAGGGATCTGTAAAAGCCATGCTAATTTAAACTGCAAGCACTGAGCATTACAAATGACCTACACCAGTAAAGCCTCTAAGTCTATAAGTATGTGCCTCATCAGCTTCCAAAAAATCAGGTCAGGAATTGCTTAGTTTGGAAATTGTCTTGACAGTGTAACCATAGCGCTTTAGGAAAAAAAAAAAAATGCTTAACAGCATCTTATGATTGCAACAGATTTTAAAGATCAATGAGCCTTTTTCTCTACCTGCATATAATATCTTTCTTGAGAGAGTTGCTGTTCTCTTTTTATGGATGATCAGAGACACCCTACCTCCTACCCTTGGCTTACCCTATATTATTCTACCATCATGTTATTTCTATCATCCTTCTTTGATTAATGCCATCAAAATAAATACTCATCATTAATTCACAAAGGCAAAGGTTAAGTAGTCTGGCCTAGAATACATTCTGAATACTAGTCTGACATACGAAGTCTTTGGCAGTAGGATCTCAAAGCATCTTTCTGCCTTATTGATTCAATATTTAACTGGAAGTTATAACATTATTACCAGTTTGTAGGCATTTAGAAAGAACATACACAAACAAATTTGATGCAGACTTGACCTCAAGTTGCTTAGAGTTCAGAAGAAGAAACAGAGGAGTACTCAAGTTAGTAAAACATAATATTGGGAAAACAGAAAGAAGATATTAGTAAAAAGGGAGTTTTACAAGATCCCAGAGGAAAGCTCTTTGGAAGTCAGGGAAATAGAGAGAGAGGTTAAGATGAAATGTTACCCAAACCAAACCTTGAAGGATGACTAGAAGAAAAGAAAGAAGTCAATGATAGCACACTCAAACGGATGGACATGTATGGAGGAAAATATGTCAAGCATGTTATCTCTGTTGAGTATTGCAATTAATTCAGAAATATTGCAATATAAAAACACAATGTCCAGTGAATTAAACAATGGTACTGTGCATCAGATTGAATTCTCCAAAAACAGCAAGAGCAATATTTCTGGTCCTACACGGAAACTTGGCACTCAACCCTCAAGAGGCAGAGTCTTTTGTCATCCCCTTGAACCTGGGAGGGCTTGTGACATCTCAAATTAATGGGTTATAGAGGAAGTGATTATACATAGCTTCTGAGGATAGGTCATAGAAAGACCACAGCTTCCACTTGGCTTTTTTATTTCCCTTGATTTTTTTTTACTATGCTATGAGATAGCCAAGAAGCAACTTGAACAGTCCCTGAGCAGGTGTTCTGAACGACTGACCCAACTCTGAGTCTTCCCAACCAACAGCCAACATTGACCAACAGATACAGAAATGAGTCTGCCCTCAGATGAATCCAGTCTAGCACCTTTCAGCTGCCTCAACTGACCCCGAGTAAAGTAGAGGTGATCTGACTGTGACTAGTCCTGCAAAAATTGTACTTAATGAGGAACAACATAAACAGCTTTCTTGTTTTAAGCCTCTAAGTTTTGGGGTGGTTTGTAACCTAGCAGAATAGGCCAAGAAATGGATATATTATGAAGAATTTGGGGATCTTAAATAATGATTTTATGGTTTATCATGACTGTTTTGGAGACTGTTTAAGCAGGGAGGTAATTTGACCAGATTTTCCTTTTAGCACAATAAAGACTGAATTGGAGAAGAGTAAGACAAGAGTCAGGAAGACCAGCTAGTGGGATATGGTAATAATTCTGAATAAAATTATAAAATTTTTAAATACTTCAGTAATTTTTGAATAAAAATGTAAAATAAGTTAAAATATATTAAGCAGGAAATACCATAAGGGATTGACAGTCATTATATATTCCGTAGAAGTTGAGATTAATTGCCAATCTAATTTTGATGATAGATTGAATGATAATGTGATCACCCAAATTGTGAATACCATTTGCAAAATACGTTTGGTGGGAAAGATGGTTGCTGAAATTAATTTTAGACATGAATTTGAAGTACCCAAGTGGTCCCATCCAGAAGGAACCTGGATATATTATCTATAAATCAGCATCTACACTTTGGGTGAAAATATAGATCTAGGAAACAAAGATATAATGGTTAGTTACTGAAATCATAGGGAATGGAAGAGTTGTCTCCAACATATTTTATAGTTGGGAAAAAAAAAAGGCCACGATGATGACCTGGGAAATGCCAACATTAAGATGAAGACAAAGAAGATTCACAAAAGTAACCGAGATATAGCCAGAGGACAGCCTAAAACAATAGTAAGATTTTGTTATTTCACAATCTGTATGTTAGGAATTTGGAAGCGGCATGGCTGGATGGCTCTGGGTCTTTCTATGATGTTGCTGTCAAGATGCCATTTGAGGCTGCAGTCATCTTAAAGTTTGAAGGGGCTGGAGGATCTGCCTCCAAAGTGGCTCACTTTCATGGCTGTTGTAGGAAGCTTCTTTTCTTCCTCACCCAGTGACTCTCTGCATAGAGGAGAGATGCACCATGTAGCAGCTCAATTTCCTCAAAGTGATTGAACCTAGAAAGCAAGGAAAAAGCTATAATGTCATGTAGCTATAATGTCATTGTAGACTCAGAAGTCACACATTATCAAGTTCCACGCCATCACAATGGTTATATGTGTCAGCCCCACTCAGTGTGGTATGAGACTACACAAGATACATATATCAGAATGTAGGCCATCTTGGAGGATAGCTGCTACATCGTGGAAGAAGACTGGCTAAAAGTATCAAATACTAAGTATAAAATAAAAATTCTCCTCTACATGTCCACACATTTTCTTTTCCATTCAAAATATTTCACCTACTTTTCTTGACTACATCATCTAGTTTCCCTTTTTTGAACTATCATTTATTCTATTTCGCACAACTAAAAGTTGTTCAACTTGTTTCTCTTCTTTCTCATCTTCATTTTCCCAATCCTTTTCATATTTCACAGTTCAACTTGTAAACAAATTCATCCTTGTTATTTAATCTAAGATCTCTTCTATTTCTAAGCAATACTTTGCATCTCACTTATCATGCATTTATTCATAAATAGTTATTCTGCATTGATTTATGCCAGGCATTGGTCTAGAAAATAGGGATACAACAATAAAAAGAAAGTCCCTCTACTCATGGATGTTATACTGTAGGGAGGAAGAATAAAATAAATAAACATAATATATATAGTACAACATAATATATTCTATAGCATATAGTAATTGGAGTAGAAATATATGCTATGACAAACAAATAAAGCTATGGTATGGGGAACAGTGGGGAAGCAGTATGTTCTTTTAGGTAAGGATTTTAGGGAAGACCCCTCTGAGGAATAAACTTAGGAAAAAACCTCAAATGAACTCAGGGAGATATTTAGAAACAACATCGATATCAACTAACAAATCACAAAAAAATATTGTGTTCACTTATCTATTACTACCTAATAAACCACCTGAGAATTTAATGGATTAAAATTTTAAAGAATCATTTTTTTTTTTCACTCACACGTCTACAACTTGGGCAGAGCTTTGTTACCACGGCTAGTCTTTGCTTCAATTGTGTCAGCTCAAGAGCTTGATTAGGACCAGAAAATCCATTTCCAAGATGGCTCACTCATATGACCAGGCAATTGATGCTTTCTGTCAGCTAGGAGCTTAGTCGTACCTTCCAGCTGAAAGCCTAGTACTTTCCTACATGAGTCTCTTAATGGGGCTGATTAGGCTTCCACATAGTATGTTATTAGATTCCAAATTCAAGTAAAAAGACAGAAAATGGAAGCTTGCAGTCTCTTATAGTACAGCCCCATCAATTTGCACAGTGTCACTTTTACCATATTATTTTGGTTAAGCCATCACAGTGACCACCCAGATTCCAGGGGAAGTGACATAGAAAATAATTTTTGATTATTTTCAACATAACACATCCAATACTTGGATATTTTTAGCCATCTTTTCTAATCAGACATAGTTCTCATAGTAAATTTCTTTAAAGTAGACACTGTCTTATATTTTGGCCTAACTTGGAAATAATATGATAAACATTTGTTTAAATGAATACAAAACTTTGTAAGTTTAAAAGAGATGTAAGCCCCAAATGACATGATTTGATATAAACACACTTAAAAGCATTCATTTCTCTTAGTCCATCTCTACCTTATGAATAAATATGAGGGTACAGGATTTAATACTCAATTCATTAATCAAGAAAGTAGGTAAGTTCAAGTTATATACAAAGGCATAAAAAGAGACTTAAAAACTGGAGATTGCCTTGAGACACCTGAAAAACATCATTTAAAATTAGTTATAATATAACAGTTTTGAGTACATAAGTTAAAATAATATCAAAAAAGCCAGGAAATATTCACCACTATGTGTTCAAATGCCTTGCAATAGGAGGAGATGAGGGCTATATTTGCATTGAGTTTGGAGAAGGTACAATGGCAAGGCCAACAGGCTAATGATGCACTCATACAACTCACTTTTAGGATTATAAGAAATAAACAAAAATAAGTAAGACTGTGCCACCGAGGTAAGACATCATAAAATAGAGATTATTGATTAGCCTGAGTGAAAAAAAACTGGCAATAATTCATGATGTAGGAAGAATTTTTACTACCACATCAAGGCAATGGTTAAGAAAATTTAGGTGAGATAAAAGAAAACAGATTTTAACAGTGCAATTCCCTGTCTAGAGAATGCCCTTTTTAGGTTATGTTTCAGTAAGGAAAATTTTGATCATATTTTTGCAAAATCTCTCTTCTAAATCTGCCTTTATTTTTAGTTAAAGCAAAATATCCTTAAACCACACATTTTCTCAAAGTAGTCTTTAAGTAGGTGACTTTTAAGATTCTTTTAGCTTTAGAAGTCTGATGGAGAAATTTGGGCTCAAATCCTTACTGTATCGCTTAACTTGCTTAGAGAAAGTAGAAAAAGATTCTTTGACAGTTTGGTCTATAATTTTTTATCTAAAGGGGAGAAATGAATTCTGTGAGGACTGCAACCAGATTGGTAAAATAATTATCATATTAATAATCAACACTTTTTTAGTCGTTCAGATTCATCTTCTCCAGGAAGTCCATTGTATGTTATTAGGTTTATGATGAAATTCAGTTCACCAAATCAAAATTCCTGTTCCAGGATTTAGGGTTTTCCATAGGGGGACTCGACCCTGTTTATACAACCAAAGATTCTCTAGTCTCAAACTGAATGTTGAGAATCCCAAGAATATGTGATGATACTCTTTTGAATGTAAAATGTTGTACATATAACCTAATTTTTATTTATAGGCTGTAGAAAAGTTTAGGACTGAAAGGTTCATAGAAATTATTTTTATCTCCCTTATTTTATATTTCTTTAAAAAGAAAACAAAAAATAAACAAAACTGAGAGATATTGAATTGCCCAAAGGCAGACATTTAGAATTTAAATTTTCTAATTCCAGGTACACTGTTTTGCTGCTTTTTTTTTTTTTTTAATATCATGAGGTTGATCTATATTTCTTGCTAAGTCTGTATATAAACACTTTCAAATAAAATAAGACAAATTAAAGTAAATAAAATAAATATGCTGACTAGTTCCTACATAAACTTGTCTTTTAGGACCAGCTTAAAACAAGATTATGATAAAGATCTAAAGTTTTGATCATATGGACCTTGTGGAGTGGCAACTACTGCTCTACCAACTCTTGTACAAATTAACCTCATAGAATATTTGGCTACCCTTTACTTACACTGCTGTATGAATCTGAGCTATTAGAATGTGATATTGCAAGGAAAATATTTTGGCCCATGGTAAAGCAGTTTGCTTGAGAAAGTAAGGAATTTTCTAGGGCTGGCCTCTGTTCTGAATAGCTTGTAACCATACTATCCTGGTGGCCATATGTTCAATCTTCCCTATGTATCTTTAGGCTTCCAAAAGAAGATACTGTTTCATTTTGAATGAATCTTTGTTCCACGCTATGTACTAAGGTTTTCCTTAGTTAGTCTATAAGAATATGTGTTCAATTCACAAAAGCCTCTCAAGCGGGTAAATAAAGCAGAAAACAGGGGCAAGGAGGAAAACTTAGGGCAATTTTATTTCCAACAAGTAATCTTCTAGACACTAATAAAATAAATAAATCTATTAATATAAGTCCTGCTAAACTCACCCAAAGCCACCATGCTCTCTCAAATATTCTGCTTAAACCTCTAATTTTGACATGAAACATTTATAGGTAAAATTCTATGTTGCTTGAGTTTAAAAACAAACTCTCAATCATGTTAACGTTAATGAAGAGTTGGGGATGTGTTTTGCAAAGCTCACCTTCCCATGTGGACAGGTAACCTCCATAATGCTAAAGCATTCTAACTGCAATGTTTACATTTATGTGTTATTTTTAAACCTATGACACACTCCTCTTTTCTTCTTTCCCTGAGAAGCTGCCATTTTGAAAATACAATATCACACATAGAAGTTATATTAAACATGATTGAATCATCCTTCGTTGTCTTTTTTGTTTAACAGATGAAGATATTAAAATTTGAAAAGGCTCAGGTAACATGGCCATACACAGCAGAGTTGGAGCTAGAAGCCAGCCCTCCACAGTATGAACTCCAGTTTTCAAGACAAAGTGGAAGTACTCACAGCTTGTCAGCGTTTAATTCAGCTGACTTATGCCCTTCTTTTCCACTCTGACTCCCGTTGGATCCTCTTCCATCTTTTCAATCAATGTTCAATATTAAAAACTATATACTAGACACTGGAAATGCTCCAGTAAAATAATGAGCATTACCCCTGCTTCCAAGATTACCAGGGCTTCACTCTCTATGTAACCTCTAGGAAGATTAAAGAGCAAATTCTAAGCTTTCCTGAGACACTCATATTCATGCAGTCACTCCCATTCACCTTGTTCCTTCCCATTTCTCTATCACCAGAAGGTCCACCTATTGCCTTGACTGGCTCAGACACTTATTCAAACTCTCTTTCTGTCACTTATACAATCCTCTTGATGGCAATTGCTGGCAGCATTTTTTGCTGAAGATATTTCAGTTTGGAAAAAGTTAAAAGCATGGAAGAGTGCCTTGAGCAACAGTGGCTGCTATTAAGTGCTTTGACAGTTTGTCAAGATTTAGCCACCTGCCTGGAAGAAGTTTTACTCACCTGCAAATTTCACTCCCTAAGTCACCTATTTACCTCCTTCCTCCAAATCTGAAACACTTATCAACACTGGATTATTTCTGTATTGTATTCATTATGATCTTCAGGAAAGTCAAAGGTGTTTGACTCACAAAACCACTATGGCAAAAATACCAGACATTTTTTAATCTCGAATTTACTTTCTCCCGGATACAGCTTTCCAGCATTTCTTCAAACTCAGTATCTTCCTTTGCCAGAACACCTGATGGTCCTGTAAGGACACATCCAAGCACAAACAGAGTCATCCTCTTTCCTAATCCTCCCCTGCTTCCCAAAGGAGGCAAAATAAATAAATAAATGAAATAAAAACAAACAGATGAAAAATAACTAAATACAATCTCAAGATCTATTGAAAAGAAATAACTTTGACTGATGAAAAATCCTCGATTCTTGCCAGGTCTCCTTGTAAAGCTGTAGTTTCTTAAAGGGAACTATAAGAAAAAAAAAAAAGGCAGCTGCAGTTTGAAGCCTGGGACTCTTGGATTTTATTAAGAAGGATCTGAACAACAGAGCCCAGCATCTGAGGCAATTGAAAGTAAACATTTTAGAGTTGGACCATTCAATAAGCCTGGAAAATTATTCTGTGCTGTAAAGAAACATGCGACTGCTCTATGCCAATGGCTCTGTACTTAGAGAACAGGTTCATTAGTATTGCTGCAGAAGCTGCACCAGCTCCTCAGTGGGTCATCTACACACTTGTACTCATGACCACGGTCTCACTGGGACTAATTTCACAGAGATGGGAAACAGGAGAGAGGTGTAGTCCAAAAAATAAGTTTTGTAGCTCATGCCAGAAATAAGAGCAAGGGAGGGTGGCATTTACAATCAGGCCAGAAAAGCAAAGAAAACAATGTTTTGTTTTTCTGAGTTTACTTTTAAGGGCCATTTTTATCTTAAGGATGTTGATTCCTTGAGTAAAGGAAACACACTGAATATTATCATTTTATAATTTCCAGTTAAGAAGACTGACAATTTCCATTTGCAGTATCTAAGAGGATGGACCACATTTTTCAGGTTCACACATACTGCAGAAATTAAAGGAAGCAGGTGAATCCAAGAATAAAACTTCCCTTTCTGGAGAAGAACTCTAACCTCCATTCACAAGTTATCATCATCAGTCTGTGGTAGGGCCAGAACAGAAAGTCATGTCTGAGAGCTATGCTTATTCAGAGCTGCTTTGACTCTGTTCTCCCAACTTAATAAATGATACTTGACCCAACCCAAATTACATGCAATGAGTGGAGACTGCCTACTCTTCCTTTTCAGAAATTGTGGCTGCAGAAATCTGTTTTCTACCTGCTGCTGCCACATGGAGTTCACTTCATTTACATGTTATTTTTCCCTTCCTTTTTACCTATACCTAGGAATCCCTCCTCATTCTTACTGTGACTGGTAAGCAATTTGAGATATTAATACTAAGGAAACAAAATCTTTTTGTGTCTTCCACATCACCCCCTTCTCTCTTCCCCTTTTACAAAGACTCTGATTCCATTGTCAACATGCTCAGAGTGGAAGTTTAGAGAAGCCTACAGATGTTTTTGACTTTTTTCCAAGAAGGCAAAATCCTTCAAACAGGTAGAATGTTTTCAAAGATTAAGTGACATAAAGATATGTCTGAAAGAAGTATTAAGAATAAATTTGCAAAGGAAATCCACTTGCACCCCTCCTATGATAGGAGACTCTTCCAAGCTTTGTTGGAAGTAGGGATAGAATATCATGGAGGTCCAAAACCATAAGGCTCCAGTCCTCGAATCTGGGCAGCACTGCTGATTAATGTCAAGGCTCCCTAAATAGAATGACGGTAGGGTATGTGGGCATTGGTCATGGGATTATCAGATTCAGCCAAAGTTCCTAATCCCCAACCATGCATGTAAGGCTTTGTGGAGCCTGGGAACCTGAAGAGATCATGTATTCAGGAATAATGGATGTCTCTGAGGTAACCTACATGGACAGATGATAGGGTGTCATCACTTTCACAAACCTTCCACCCATACATAAGATCCTAGAATCCTACATCACCTTAGGGAGACTTCAAGAATAATGAAGCTATATTCTCCAAATTCTGGTGAATTGGGGAATTATATTTAAAAATAAAGTTAAGTTACAGACAAATGAGGAAAAGGTATTTCTTGCACACCCGAAGTGATGCTCTGAAAACCTTCCCTTGTCTTAACTTACTAGAATTTAGAGCCAGTTTGGACTGGCAGGGACTAAATTGAATGTATGGGGATGATTAATACAAAATGCAGGCTGGAGGGACATAGAAAAATATTTTAATAAGACCTTTCTTTGCACATTGATTTTTGGGTGTCCGGGTCTCAATACTGATCCTATCAGCAGCAGTCTTGTTTGTCCTCATAAAACCCCCTCAACCCTGTCTAAAAATTTGTCATCACCTGTGAACTTCTATGATCTTACATAGTGCTTTCCTTTTCTCATCTGTATACCAAGGATAATAATTGTACTTAATTTTAGGGTTACTCTTAAGATTAAATAAGTTAATACGTACCAATTATCTAAAATACCAGTTGGCACATAGTATCCAATCAATAAATATGAGTTTTATTTATTGTTGCTGCTTGTTTTATTTATTGTTGCTGCTTGTTTTTAAATTGTTGTATTATTCCTCAATTTCCTCCTTTCCTGAGTAGGAAGGGCATAAGTGATGTCTGCTTGTTCTTTGAAATGTAAAATATTCTTCATAGATTTAGTCTTTTTCTCTAGATTCTAAGCTACAACATGAGAAGAGGCAGTGAAGGAAGAAGAGATGGTTATGGAAGTAGGAGAAGGAGCCTTTTATTATACATCATCTTAGCTTTCATATAAGTTGCTTAAACAACCAAGCAGAGCACAAAAGTTTCTTAAAGGAAATAATAAAATCACTTCAGAATTGCATAAAAAGAGAGAGAAAAGCAGTGAGATCAATCCTGGGAGATTTCAAGAAGGGAAACCCAGCATTTCCCTGGAGTACACAGGTGAAAAACAACCTAGCAGCCAAGGTTTGGCTGGACCAAGCCATGCTCTCAGATTTGATACATACCAGAAGCCTGTTTCTCAGGACACCTCCCCAGGATGCACCAACACCTCCCCACCTTGCCTCTGTACCTACTTCTACATTTCTGCAGCCCCTGCCTTGCTGGAGCTCTGAGTGCAGGTGAAAGGGCCTCTAATGGCCTGCTTCTAAGATTACTTCCCTCCCACCACAGCAGGCGGAGACCCATTCCTGGAGATGCAAATTTAAATTCTGAATGCATTATCCCATAGAAACATTGCTGCGCTTTGTGTTTAGTTTCCATAGTGTTACTAGGACATTACTATAGCTCAGCTACATCATGACTTAAATAGGCTTTTGTGAGCAGTTAGAGAACCCGAACACATTTCTACAAAAAAAAAAAAAAAAAAAATGCCTCAACTACAAAAACAGACTTGTAAATCAAACTTCAGTATCTGGGAAGAAAAGTATTTGTGACAGCAGGTGTTGTTTTTATTTAAATTTAACATATTAAAAACTCAATGTAAAATACTTAAAGAGAGCTTTTTCTGAAATTTCTTTATAACACTCCTCCCATACACATATCCTCCAGCATTTAGACATGTCTAGTATAGATTTTTTTTTACATAGATATTCATTTAATATTAGCTGAAAGTGACTTAGGCTTGCACAGGGCTGGCTTTTCTGAGAAACTGCTTGCTAGATTACCATAGCAAATTTCCTTGTCAACTAATTTGCTTTCATTGAAGTTCGTTTTTTTCCAACATTATTCTCCTTATTTCTAATATCCAAATGGACACAAAAGCAACAGTGACTGAAAAAAAAATATGTAGCGTATTTGCTTACAAAATATGTAGCGTATTTCGTACCACTTATTCAAATCAAAGCAAACAGCACAGACAGCAGCAAGCCCTGTTTCATCTGAGTGCTGGTTGGTGTAAGAGACCAGTAGGAATTATGTCTAGTGATGTTTCATTTCCTACTCTTTTTTGAAAGGGCAAAACCATCATGGAGGTCACTTTTAACAAACCTGTTTGTTTTTCCCTTTTCAATGTTTGTCTCTGCAATTGAGACCCATCCTCACCTCATTTCCTCTGTTCAATGCCACCTCCCCTTCTTACCCTTTCCCTCCTCCTCTTTCTTTCTCTTTCCTTTTTTGTTCCCCACTTTGAAAACTCTAATGACTAGAATAAACCAAAATGTCAACATTTGCAATTCTGGAGCTTCATTTAAGCAATAAAAATAATAATTAAAAGGGTAAAACCTTAGAGAGATTTCTTCATTTTATATGGTTTGCCAGTGATGATACACATTCAAAAAAAGCCAGTAAAAGAATTAATTAGAAACAGCCAAAGCTCAACAAGCTCTGCAAGTTAATGAAGCAGAGAGGAAAATGTCATCTTTGAGACCCAGAGCTGCATTGGCTTGGATAATATCCACTCCTGCCTTACTCTCCTAACTAAACCTCTTTTAATCTCTTCTCAAGAAATCAATGCTAATGACATGGATTTACCAAGAAATGACAGCAGCATAATACCATGAGAGCTGCTCCTGTTTAATGTAACTTAGTTCTGATGGGAACACTCAGAGTTTCATTCTGACAGCAAGTCCTTGTTTTGCATGTTTCTTATGGGACTCAAAATAATGGAAGAGCTTCATTTTATCTTATTTTTATACCTTCCATTGTGAGTTTGTTTTTTAGATTGCTCCCACTATCCCTCTATTCCTGTTTTTAAAGCAGCCATCTCTTCCCTGGCCACAAGACTCCCACCCCTGCCATCTCCACTCGCATTCTATAATCCAGTCTTATTTCCTTTATCTTTCTTCCAAATGGTTCTCCTATGGCCACAAGTGGCATTATAGCATACAGGTTTTTTCCCCACTTACTACTCATATAAAGGTAATTTATGTGTAGATATCTACTTGTGTTTCTGTTTCATTGGTCTATTTGTTTGGGTTTTCAGCCAAAATATATGAGACGTTTCAAAAATATGTCTAGAATACTAAAATCCAAGGAACCCCTTTATGTTGTTATTAATAACATACATGCAAAGTTTATACTATAAAACAGTGCTGTTCTTAAGCACATCACACTACTGCAGACACATCCCACAGAGTTTTATACCTGAAGAGAATCAGAGCCATAAAGAACTGAGTGTGTCTGCTTGGCTACTTATTAGATGAGTGAACTTGGGAAGAAGCTTTAATTCTTCTGAAGTTTTCTACCCTGAAAAAAGGTGTGAATAACACCTATCATGCATTTTTCAGTGTGTGAGATGTAATGAGGAAATGTAAGTTTCTGGTACATATCTGGTCCCTTCATAATGCTGCTTCCTTCTTCCTTTTCTTCTTTGTCTAGTTTGTTCTTTTGGAATTACCAAAACATATTTCACCTCCCTTTTGCACGAGAGTCCATCAGCTTTTTAAACGCAGCCACCACGATCACACAGGCTTCCTTTTTGAGGGATAAATGTCTCATCAGAATTGTCAAAAATTATCGCTCCAGTGACAAATATATCAAAGCAATTTGTCTAAAAGCAACTTTTTTTTTTAATCTGAAGCTCCAAAATGAAAATGATACTTGTATGGATGAATAAACTAGTGCAAAATACAGCGTTTAACTCTTTGGCTTTCTAATAATATTATCAGGAGCAGATTAGGGTTTTGTGGGGCCCAATTCTTACATAATTTGAAGATTTTTCTTTTAATAGAAAAATACAAAGTTGAGTATAAGACCATGGCTGGGGTCTTCAAGTTTAGCTTCAGTAGTTTCACAGAAAAGGAAAAAAAAAAAAATTCCACCCTTCCCTTCCCCCATACACACATACACACACCAATTCTCTCTAGGGGCATTGGGTGGACCTTAAAATTTAGTTTCAACTAGATTCTGACAGCGAGGAGGGAATAGGCAGCCGTGTTCCTAAGTGTACTGAGGTAACATTTCTACCATCTAGTGAAATGTGTCCTAGAACCTTCTTAACAGGTATTCAGTTTCATTTTAGAAGAAATGAAAGTTACACTTGTAGGAAAACAGAGTATGTGAATATGTGGCCAGAGATTCATGCCTGCCTAAATAATTTCTGATCTCTATGGATGTTTGTATAAATGCAAAGAGGAAACAAACAGGATGGAAAGTTGCTGGGAAGTTTCCGAAGCAATGCTAAGATGAGAAGTCTCTTACTTTAGATAGTAGGCTCATAGAGAGAAAAACTGAGGCTTTTATGAGGTCCCCAACCATGCAGCCACAGGGTAACTGGTCTGTGGCCTATCAGGAACGTGCTGTACAGCAGGAGGCGAGTGGCTGGTGAGTGAGTATTACCACTCGAACTCCACCTCCTCAGAGCAGCAGCGGCATTAGGTTCCCAAAGTAGCACTAAGTCTATTGTGAACTGCACATGCGAGGGATCTGGGTTGTGTGCGCCTTATGAAAATCTAATGCGTGATGATCTCAAATGGAACAGCATAATTTGAAACTATCCCACACAATCCATGAAAAAAATGTCCTCCGTGAAACCAGTCCCTGGTGCCAAAAATATTGGGGACTGCAGTTTTAAATGATGAGAAGAGTCAGCTATGCCAAAACGCTACAAAAGGGAAGGCCCATCAGAGGGAATCTAAGCACAAAATGTGGAAGCCTGGAAAGAGTGTAGAGTACTTAAAGGGAAAACTGGGCACCTGTAATCCCAGCTACTGGGGGCTGAGGCAGGAGAATCACTTGAGCATGGGAGGTAGAGGCTGAAGTGAGCTGAGATCGTGCCATTGCACTCCAGCCTGGGCAACAAGAGGGAAACTCCGTCTCAAAAAAAATGAAAAAAAGAAAAAAAAGAGAAGAAAACTGACAAATGATAAGAAATATGTTGGGAAATATCTCTCAGTTATTCTACAGAATGTAAGCACTAGAAAGAAAAATGTCCTTTGTTATCTGTGCTTGCATTGAATTATTTTAGAGTTCATATATCATTCACTTTTCTATTAGAAAACAAATTAGAGAAACAACTGACAATGCATTTTGAAATGACCACACAAGTGTATTCATCATGAATGCAGTGAGCCACCTAAAGCATACAAATACTAAACTAATTATCTTAATAAATATATGCTAATTTAAATCACCTCATTGAAAATAGTCTTAATATCTTTCAGTGTTTCTCACAAAATTGGGACATAGGAATTGTTAGCGGGCATCAGTCTTGCTTAGCTTTTCTCTGACTTTCAGTCTTTCAGTAACATCTTCCCTTGTAGGACATTCAATCCAAAATTCAAAGGACAGAGTTTCCTTAGGATTTTATATGAGTTTGGGTGCCATTCAAGCTACACTAATTATATTTAACCTCTATTGCCAAATTTGGCACCAGGGGTTTGATTTTTCTCTTTCTACATCAAAATGGGAGAGCAGATAAGTTGAAACAGTTGGTATTGGCTTTACTCTGGGATGAAATTTAAAATACTCAGAGAGAGGATGCGTAAGTATCACATGGAAGAAATACACTGCTGTCTACCAAAGACTCATGCTTCCCTTTTATGTCATTTGCTTGTTGCCATTTAGCAGTTAGATTATATTTCCCATCAATACCTACCCCTTGCATCTAGGAGAAGTTGAGTCGTTTTCTCCAACAGACTGCGAGCCTAAATGGTATAACTTCTGAGGCTAGTTAACTAAGAAACCAGTATGACTTCTCTGCCTTAATGCATTGACAGAAAACACAGGACCATTCAATAGGGGAGTCACATTGGATTGTCATTGTGTCACATGTCACATTCTTCATTTTTTATATAAAGAAATGAGAGGTGACTGTGTTTAGCCACTGAAATTCTAAAGTTTGTATGATATATAGCATTTTGCATTATCCATCTAATACATAGGATCCTCAGATTCTTGATTTATAGCAAACCAAATTAATTATGTATCCTACCGAAGGAATACTTACATTTAAGGGTTTTTATTTAATATCTTTTTGTTTTCTCTTCTTGAGTGAAAAAAGGTGGCAGAAACTCTTCTGGAGATAAAGGTTTTCCTCCTGAAAGATAGGTATAGAGTTCATTGGAATCATTTAGAAGAAATTTTTAGAAAACAAAATCATCCCAAATTCACTGAAGTTAGCCTCCCACAGAAGGACAATAGAGCACATGCTTAGTACAAGTAGTTTAAGAGAAAATCTGTTTACTCCTGAGAGCATGAAGTGACAGGAAAGGAAAAGAATGGCAATTCTGGGTCAGATGCAGTTGATAGTGGACCTGAAGTAAATGGAGTCATGAGTGCCTGATTGTACCCTGAACGGTATGAAAATGGAAATGGAAACCAGGTAATGGAAAGATTGGAACCCTCTGATTTTCCTTCCTGCAAAGCCATGCCACCAGAATGAGATATCAGCAGTGACCCAGCACCAGCTGGCAGACTGGGCAGACTGTGTGCGATCAATGTTTAACAGCAATACCAAGTCACAGCAAGAAACTTTGGCAGTACTGCACTGATGAGATGCCAGTTCTTTCCCATTATAAAAGCTAAAACAGATATAGACCCCTTTTAAGTTTTGGTATTCCCATTGGCATTGTTACTAATACATGGACAAGAAGGAGACACTGGACTTTCTACCAACAAAGTTGTTTGGGGATGTAGCCTTCAGTAAATTTCTTTTATAAATCAAATGTGGGGAGAATTTTTAAGATGAGCTTTATTTGGAGATTTTTCAACATGTAATATAACTAATATTTGTATAGCTTTTATAACTTATAAAGGATTTTCACAAGTGTTATTCATTTTGACCTTCTTAACAACTCAATAAAGTAGGTATCATCATCTCAATTTTATTGATAAGGAGAACATGGTTCATTGAGATAAAGTAACTTACACAAGATTATACTAATATTAAGTGGCCAAGCCACAATTCAAATCCTAGATCTTATCTAAGCTGTTATCTTAACTTTTGCCTCAAAAACCATAATGTAACCAACTGTAATCCAGATAAAAAATGCCTCAAAATATACCCCTAATTCTTGTAGCTGCTGCCTTATAGCCAACTTTGAATTTCTTTCCTCATAATCTCTCCTTATTACTAGCAGAGAGGAGGCTATAGCCAACTGTACTCCCTATTTCTGCTGTATTTATTCTTTTCTAAAACATGGCTAACTTTTGATTTTATTGATTTAATAATTTTTAGAGTGGTGTAGCCTCTCTATACAGTCACATGCATCTACACAGATGCCCCAGATATACCTGGCTTAATAAAAGTAAGCTCTTCCTTTGAATTCTAGATTGCTAAATAATTAAATATTTCATACCCTTGGATAAATTCAAAATAAACTAAATACAGTTAACTATTATATTCATATAAAGTACATGGTTTAAGGAAAATGGTCTAGGAAGTAAAAACCAAAAACCACTTTTTAAAAATAACACAGTTTCTTTGCACCCTTGCCTGAAAGAGAAATCAAACACTTGCAGGAGCTTTGTGCTGTCAGATCCTGAATCACTACGTTTTGCAGTATTCAGGTTTGCTTCTTCAGTGGTTTAGCCATAGTCCTTTCATTCTGAACCTGTCCTTAAAGATTACCTTCTATTTCCTTTGTAAACTAAATAGCTAAATAGCTTCTATTTTTCCCATATGGTGCAAGTTACTACAGCTTTGGGTGAGGAATCTGGGACATAAGCAGAAAAGTTGCATATCTTCCATGCCAAAGGACTAATGGGGATTTTTTTTCTCTTCATTGTGAAAAAAAAAGAAACAAAAAAAGTTTTGTTTATTTTCAGCATCAGAGTGTGGTCCCAATGTAGCAATTTTCTCAAATACTGACCCTTTGGGAAACGATGGTCATGAAACTAATTTACAAAAGCATGAGATAAATATTAAAATAGAAACTCTGAAGGTTTTAGCCTCCTGCAGGTTCAATGGAACTTGAAGTAAATATTTACCTTGACTTTTCTGCCATGGAATTACTTTGTGAATCTTACCATGAAGAAGATGATTTTTTTCCAGTTATTCTCAATAGCATTTCTCTCAGGGTGATCACTGCCTTTTCTCTTTCACACTGTAATGTTATATTGAAAATGCTGTAAGCATGCTCACACACTGTACTGAATTCAAAAGGGTACTTATGACAAGAAACAAAAAGCATTCTCTTTCCCTATGGCTTCTACCACCCTTACTTGGAGAGTTGATAAATTGGTCTTTTATGGAGGTCTTAGCACAAGAAAAATAAAAATGTGGTGATTTTTGTGGTAGGGGTTGGGAAGAAATTTTGGTTTAATAAAATGAATATTTTCATCTGTGTCTACAGGACAACCACCCCATCAACTGTAAAATAGAACATCTAGGTTTGTCAGACTGCTTCGTCTGTATGTTACCAGACACATACGTTAATGATTTTTTTTTTTTTGAACTGAATGGATTGACTGTCTTGCAGTTAGGGGCACCAGTGTACTGTCTTTGGATACTTGAATCATTCTGTTTGTATTTTCATCACTTAGCGCTGTGCTCAGAAATGTGTAGAACTGTGGCTCTACCATGTATTTGTTTATGTAAAAAGATTTTATCTGCTGTCTGTGTGCATGTGTGTGTGTGTGTGTGTGTGTGTGTGTGTGTGTGTGTGTGTGTGTGCATGCACATATATGTCTGTACCTGCCTGTTGGCCTTCACCCTTTCTCCTTGATGCTCTATGACTACTCAGGCAGAGTCTCCTATGGAAATGAGCTATTGAGGCAATTTAAAAGAATGTTGCTTCCAATCAAATGAAGAATGTAATAAGACTGTTCTAATATTCAAGCCAGTCAGTTATTATAATATAATTTACCCAAACATGCAACTCTCCCTTCTTGGTGCAGAGAAGGGAAATTTCTTTCTGAAGAAGTTAACTCTTCTTCAGATAACTCCTTCTTTGCTCATCCACACATGTTACATTTAGCTTCTTATCTATAGGCACCTCTACCGTCAGTACTGAAGTGACTAAAATAACCCAACAGTTAAGTTTCCTGACACAGTGTCTTTGTTTTTTATGTAGTGTTCATTTTACTTATGACTTGAGGCAAAACAACATAGCATCTACGAACATAGCACCACCAAAACTGCTTTCACAAAGTCTTTCAGTGGCTTCATTTTGAAAAAATTCCATCTTTATTGTCCTGTTTGCAGGATTTAACATTGTTTAAGACTACCTTTTCCTTAAAAGATTTTTGTCTTTTTGGCATCTATGTCCCCAAACTTAAATTTTCCTTCCATTTTTGTGACTCTTGCTTCTGTTTCCTTCATTTTATATTCCTCTGCTTATTGTCTAAATATTATAATGCAGTCCTCCCTCAGTCTGAGGTGAATTGGTTCCATCTGGGACCTCTGTGGGTAAAATTAAAATCTATGGTTACTATATAAAATGGTGTGATATTTGCATATAACCCAGGCATATACTCCAATATACTTTAAATCTTCTCTAGATTATGTATAATGCCCAATGTAATACAAATATTATGTAAATAGTTATGTACTATGCTTTTAAAATTTATATTTTTCATTGTTGTCTTATTATTATTTTTTTGCATATTTTTTTTTCCTTTTTTTTTATTGCATTTTAGGTTTTGGGGTACATGTGAAGAACATACAATATTGTTGCATAGGTACACACGTGGCAGTGTAATTTGTTGCCTTCCTCCCCTTCACCTATATCTGGCATTTCTCCCCATGCTATCTC
>CAUYQU010018221.1:0-14580 GCA_963574635.1 Cheracebus regulus | reverse complement strand
AGCTTGTTAATTCCCAGCTCCGGAATCTATGTAATTGGCACTGTGGCGACCCGCAACGCTAGCTAAATCAGCAGCGTTGAAATTCGTGGTGCTTTTCTGCCCGGGGGTCTCCAGTCTGACTTCCCTCTTCAGCCCCTTTTTCAATCAGCTGGATGGACTGCTCTGACTTCCCAGAGCTCCAAACATCATCCAAAAGGAGACTCAGTCCCGTTTACTCCGCACCAAGAGCCGCCAAGCCGAAGCGCCGGCAAAAAAGCCACGCCAGCCAAAAGGGTCGCACTGGCGACCTGGGGGGCTCCTCCACTGGGAATGTCCTGGTCCGAGGGCAGCGAAAATTTATTGGTAAGTGTGGCGTCCACTGGCTCTTTGCACTTTTACTGGGAGCTGCAATCCTGAGCCATCTTGGATCTCTCTCCTATTTATTTTTTTTTGGAGACACAGTCTCTGTCGCCCGGGCTGGAGTGCAGTGGCGTGATCTCAGCTCACTGCAACCTCCACCTCCCAGGTACAAGCTGGGATTATAGGCATGAGCCACCACACCCAACCCCTATATTATTATTATTTTTAATGGCGGTTCCAATTTTGGTTCTGGGGGTTTTGTTTTTGTTTTTGTTTTTTGACAGGGTCTCACTCTGTTGCCCAGGCTGGAGTGCAGTGGCACAGTCACAGCTCACTGCAACCTCGACCTCCTGGGCTCAAGCAATCTTCCCGCTTCAGCCTCCTGTGTAGCTAAGATTACAGGCATGCATCGTCACACCCAGCTCATTTTTTATTTTTGTTGAGATAGTGTCTTGCTTTGTTGCCCAGGCTGGTCTTGAACTCCTGGCCTCAAGCAGTCTTCCCACCTTGACCTCCCAAAGTGCCAGGATTACAAGGTGTGGGTCTGGTTTTTTGTTGTTGTTGTTGTTTTGGTTTTGTTTTGAGGCAGGGTCTTGTCTGACACCCAGGCTGGAGTGCAGTGGCACCGTCATGGATCACTGCAGCCTCAACCTCCTGCACTCAAGCGATCCTCCGACCTCAGCCGTGACTACAGGAGTGGTCCACCAGTTAATTTTTAAAAATTGCTTCCCAGAGTTTTACAGTGTCGGATTTATCTTAAAGGAACAGAAACATTCATTAACATTGTTCTAAGAAATTTGCCTCTGGAAATTTTCTTTCCCCCTTTTTTTTTTTCTCCAGATTACAAAGAGACTATATCTATCTATACGTACAAAAGCCACACATTTCAGAAAGTGAAAATCCCCCATGTGACACTCCCCAGAGCTAATCCCTTCTCACTCCTATGTCCCTGAGTCATAGTCGCACATGACTGTCTTGGTTTTTCAGTTTTAGGTATTGTACAACAGCTTCCTATATGGAAATTGAGGATTTAGCTTCCCCCCTCCATCCTGTAAAGTTACATCATCATGCTTGGTTCACTCAGCATTAGGGTTTTCTATATTAGAACTGGGTAGCGATTGTAATGCTTAGCCATTTCCTTCCTGTACTATTGGCTTATTTCCACCCCCCTACCCCCTGGAGTTAATATAATGGCCTCTTCTCCATTTACTGTGAAAGCCTTCCTCTCTGACCAGAGGATCATCTTCTCCACCATCCTGGGAGTCCCCTCAGGAGGTGGTGGTGGAGAGAGGGCTCTTTCCTGATTCCCGTGGTCTTCCTCTTTCCTGATTTGTTCCTTTGTTTTACTAGAGTACATCCTCCAGTCGCTTCCTGGGAAAGGGCACAGGAGAGAGACTTTTCATTTATTTACTGATTTAAGGGACAAGGTCTCACTTGGTGGCCCAGGCTGTTACTTCTGGGCTCAAGCAATCCTCCTGCCTCAGCCTCTCGAGTAGCAGGGATGACAGGTGTGCACCACCATGCCTGGCTAATTTTTGTAATTTTTTGTAGAGATGGGATCTCCTTATGTTGCTCAGGCTGGTCTTGAACTCCTGTGCTCAGTGATCTTCCTGCCTCTGCCTCCCAAAGCACTGGGATTACAAGTGGGAGCCACCACTCCCGGACCCCCAGATTCCCGTCCCCACTTCTGGGACTGGCTGTGCCTGGCGGGCCTCTGAGCTGAGCTCACTCTCCTTTCCTTTCCCTCTCTACTTTCTAAGTAGAGATTTTCTCCAGTCTCTCCTTCCACCCTTTCTTGGATTTTTATTTCTCCTCTTTTGAGTTCTTATTTTTTTATTATAAGGGTGTGTTCTTCCTCTGCAAGTGTGCTTTGCATGGTGTTCTTACTGTCTTACTGAGACGGCGTCGTTACCTCCCTAGGGATGGGAACCACGCGTCATCTCCCCCCACGCTCCCATCAGCTTCTCCTGGGTTCCTCCTCCCTTGTTCTTCTTGCACCATGGTCCTGCCTGGTAGAAACTTCCTCAAACCACAGATGTGCC
The DNA here is from genome assembly GCA_963574635.1 of Cheracebus regulus. Classification (NCBI taxonomy): domain Eukaryota; kingdom Metazoa; phylum Chordata; class Mammalia; order Primates; family Pitheciidae; genus Cheracebus; species Cheracebus regulus. The sequence continues at coordinate 12,199 of CAUYQU010018221.1, read as the reverse complement.
GTGGCCAGCTGTTCTATTTAACAGTGAGGTCCTAAAAACCCTCTTAGAGCAGCTGGTGTTGGAGCAGGGGCTGGGGCAGGGACCCCCAGCATCCTCGTCTCCAGGGAGGTTCCCCCAGGAGGCTTCAGGCCCCGTCTCAGGACACAAAGGACAACTCAGACCCCCACAGCCTCCTGGACCCTCCATTGCCCACAAGGCTCTGTCCCAGCCCCTCCAGGCAGGTCCCATCTGTGTCTCTCGGGCTTCAGGAAGGATCAGGCCCCCAGTGCCCTTTCTGGGCCTGGGGGAAGCCACATCCCTTCCTGACCCCAGGCCTCTCCGGGTGGCCTTCTCTGCCTCAGCAAAGAGCCACGGGCATTGAGGGCGATCTAGAAGGACCGCTGCCCTGTGCCCCGGGGAAGGCTTGTCTTGGGCTCCGGGGATGGAACCCAGCTGGCGGCTCCAGAGGTGGCTTTAGGTCTGTCGTTGGATTTGCCTTTCTCAATGTGAGTTCTCCTCGTAACGAGACCCAGCTATCTGTGTGTCCCACAGTTCATCCATTCCTCTCCAGTGTCCCTGCATGGGCGTGTCCTGGGTGGTCCCAGAGGCACCTTCTAGGCCCAGCTCCTGGGTGTGGTGGAGGCTGTCTGTCCGGGGCCCACATGGGTTGTCCCTGCAGGCACACAGCTCCAGGAGTGCCCCACTCAGGATCCTCCAGCGCTCTCACCTGAAGTAGAAATGTGACTTGGAAATTACCCTCTATAGAAGGGAGGGGAAATCCAAGCCTAGGGGTGAGCTGCTTGCTGTGCTGCAATCCTACTCTCAGCCTCCAATCAGGGGGCACAGGCATTTGATTCCCAACTATCAATGGGCCGCTGCTGTCCAGCCTCTGCTGCCCACACCGGCAGCTGGGGAGTGGGAACGGGGGGCTGGCCGAGGCCTGGGGTACTTCCCCCAGAAGGAGCGATTTCTTGTTTCCTGCAATTGAGCTGGGGGTCCCTGCCAGGGAGCAATGGGGTCCCCTCAGCTTCCTGCTCTCTCTCATTCCTGCAGGAGGACATGTGTGCATGTGTACGCCGCCGTTTTCAGCTAAGGGTCAGAGAGTGTTTCCATGGACTCCCGGCATCAGACACGGGATTCTTTTTTTTTTTTTTCTTGCTCTGTCACCAGGCTAGAGTGCAATGGCACAATCTCAGCTCACTGCAACCTCCGCCTCCTGGGTTCAAGCAATTCTCCTGCCTCAGCTTCCCAAGTAGCTGGAACTACAGGTGCCCACCACCGTGCCCGGCTAGTTTTTTGTATTTTTAGTAGAGACAGGGTTTCACCATGTTGGCCAGGATGGTCTTGATCTTCTGACTTCATGATCCACCTGCCTCAGCCTCCCAAAGTGCTGGGATTACAGGCATGAGCCACCGCGCCCAGCTGGGATGTCCTGATTAGTTTTTCAGATGGCTCCAAGGCCCCTCTCTGTTCAGTCCCCAAGGCCAGGAGCCTGGCTGTGGGGCTGGGTGTCCCGTGCCACCACGGCCAGGTGCCCTCAGAGCACTTTACAGGCCTGAGCAGCTGTGGCTCCAGTGGCCTCTGCTCCCCACTTCCCTCAGCTGCAGGCCTAGTATGGAGCCTTGGCATTGGGGACCTGGTACCAGGCACAGCCCCATGGCCAAGGCCAGCCTCCAGAGGACAGCTGAATGGGGCTTATTGAGAGACGGGCTGCTCCAAGGGCTGGAGGAGCTGTGTGAACAAACACACGTGGTCCCTCAGCCCAAGTGGCTGGAAAATCTCAGAAACTGCAGTGTCATACCTGTCTCAGCTAGAGGAACACCAGGGTCCAGCAGCCCAGGCCAGGGTCAGTGGTGGAGCAAGAGGTGGAGAGACCTCCCTCCTCTCTCCCTGTTTTTTGAGCCAGGCTTTGTCAACTTTTATTATTTTCACTTGAAATCGTTCTTTTGGGAATGACAACCTTTCCAGTGGGTTTTACTCCCTGAAGTTTAGAAATGATTTTGGTGTTTTTGAGACAAGGTCTCCGTCTGTTGCCCAGGCTAGAGTGCAGTGATCATAGCTCACTGCAGCTTCGATCTCCTAGGCTCCAGCCATCTTCCTGCCTCAGCCTCCTGAATAGCCAGAACTACAGGTGTGCACTACCATGCCCGGCTAATTATTTAAATTTTAAAACATTACTTATTTTTAGAGACAGGGTCTTAGTGTGTCACCCAGGCTCGAGTGCAGTGGCACAATTACAGCTCACTGCAGCCTCAAACTACTGGGCTCAAGCTATCCTCCTGCCTCAGCCTCCTGAGTAGCTCGGGACTACAGGTGCATACCACCACACTTGGCTAATTTTTTAAATTATTTGTAGAGATGGAGGTGTCACTATGCTGCCCAGGCTAGTTTTGAACATCTGGGCTCAAGCGATCCTCCCACCTCAGCCTCCCAAATTGCTGGGCTTACAGGTATCAGCCCCCGAGCCTGGCAGGCATGAATTTTCTATGATCTTTTGTAAAATCATTGCTGGGAACAGGAGTGGGTCCCTGCTGCATGCGCTGGGCCATCACCGTTTGTCATGGAGCAGGCAGGGGTCCCCCTCGCTGGTCTTTAGGAAGGTTGGAGGAGCCCACCTGCCACCTCATGGGCCTCAGACAAGATTTTCCAAGGTGAGCAGCCATTCCCCAGCCTGTGGCCAGAGATCAAGGTGTATCTGAGTGACAGCTCGGCTCGGTGGTCCCCAGCAAGGCCTGAATCTCATTTCTTCACACTGAGTCCCAGGGGACGTCCAGTGGCTTTGGATCTGGGGCCGGGTGCACAAGTGTGATGCTGGCCACGTCGTCTGCAACTCCCCCGGCCACGAGGCCATTCTGCCTCGACAGGGAGGTGTTTGGTTCCCAGAGCCTTTGACAAAGCTGATTTTGGGGGCTGTGTGCTGTTACCCATCAAAACCTTTCTCTCCCCTTCTCGCCTTACATTTTTTTTTTTTTTTGAGACAAAGTCTCGCTCTGTTGCCCAGGATGGAGTGCAGTGGCACGATCTCAACTCACCACAACCTCTGCCTCCCACATTCAAGTGATTCTCTTGCTTCAGCCTCCCGAGTAGCTGGGATTACAGACACAAGCCACCACGCCTGGCTAATTTTTATATTTTTAGTAGAGACGGAATTTCACCATGTTGGCCAGGCTGGTCTCTATCTCTTGACCTCGTGATCTGCCCGCCTCAGCCTCCCAAGGTACTGGGATTATAGGCATGAGCCACCATGCCCAGCCTCACCTTACTTTTAAGCCTGAGTTTTGTATTTTGGGTTCAGATTTAAATTCAGAAAAAATTTCCCTTTGACTGTTTCCTAACTCAATCAAGCCATTTGTGGGTGTGTTCCTTCAAGTTTTGACACATGCAGAACTTAACCTGTGTGCGCCGTATTTGGGGAGTCTGTTGGAAGAGAGCAGGAATTCCAGATCAGAGTCCTTAACGTTCTGTGTGGCTGACGCTGAGTCATCCCTGAAAAAGCCCCAGACCTGAACTGATCATTCATGTCAGCTGCCAGGTTGTTCTCAGCCACAGGGCTTTTTTCATTCATCCCCCTGCTCCATCCAAGAAATGTTTCTCAATCCCCCTTCAGTGCAGGTGGGGCTCCTACCTAGTAGGAGAGACAAATTGCAAACTTGCGTCACCATTCTGGGCCTGGGGGCTGCCCTAGGAGCAGGGGCAGGAGGGCAGCATGGAGGAGGTGGCCTTGGAGCCTAAGTTTGGAGATCTGAGAGAATGTTGTGCCTGGACAGTTGGGGAAGGACGTTCCAGACAGAGGAAGTGGCAGCAAGGTGGGAGGAGGAGAGTAGACCTTCTGGAGGGTTCTGGGTGGCCTGCAGGGAGCAGGGAGCGTCCTGCTCACTATGGGGGCTCTAAGTTGGTTGAGGTGGGGATGTCAGCATCACAGGTGGGCAGGGCCCATCCGGGACGGGGCCTTTCCTGGGACGGGGCCACGTGGGTGCCCACGTGCTCAGGACAGGGGGAGCTCTTTCTCTCGGGGGGTTCTGTACCCATTCTTCATGTCCTCATTGACTTTCTCTGAATACCTATAATATAAATCATTTTCAGAAGCAAAACACCGCCATGGTTTGCTCACCGAATCGTGCCTGAGTGAGTTAGGGAAGCAGGCCAGGGCGCACTCCTCAGCCACCAGACGCAGCCCCGGTCCACAGCCCTGGCCTCACCTGCAGCCAGGAGTGTCGGTCACTCCCGACAGTTGGTGATGGCTCCAGCCTGGGAGGGGGGACGAGGGCTAGGGCGTCTCAGTGGCTCAGGGGGAAACCACAGGGGCCAGCTCTTCCCGAGGGCGGTGCCTCCAGGAGAGCCACCTGCCATGGAGCCCTCATCCTGCAAGGCGATGGCACCTTCAGGGCCTTTCCAGCATCTGCCTCTGACCGCACTGAGTTGTCCCGGGCCCCAGCCTTTTCCCACAGCGCCACCTTGTGGACACCTGCACACAGGCCAGCAGCCTGCAGAGGCTGCCTGCCCCGGGTGCACTTCCCATAGCTGCATGGGGGCAGCTGAGGAGGGGCCTCCACAGAGCTTCTTGACCAGGTGCTGCCCTGGGCCCTGCACAATGCCAGGGGGCGGGCCCACAGCACTCTCAGCCCCTGAGCAGAAGTCAGCACTGGGAGTAAACGTGTCTGCCTTTTCCAGCATCTTGTCCCTGATGCTGTGTGACCTTGGACTTTTCTGAGGGCAGGGCAGTATGATGGCACTTATGATTGGAAAGTGCAGATTTCTCCCTCACAGCCTCACCCTCCTGATAGGTCCTTAAAGTCCTGTGCCCCTCAGGAACCCCCTTTTCAGAGCCATGAGCTTACGGTGTCCTTCTCTCTTCTCAGTGTCCCCAACTCCTGCCCAGCCAGTCCACGTGGCGCCGGCTCCTCCAGTTACCGCTTTGTGCAGAACGTGACCTCGGACCTGCAGCTGGCAGCGGAGTTTGCAGCAAAGGCTGCATCGGAGCAGCAGGCAGACACGTCCGGAGGAGACAGCCCCAAGGTCTGAGCCCCCCCCCCCCCGGCGCCATGATGCACATGGTGACCAGGATCGAGCCATGGTGACCGGGATCAGGCTGTAGTGACCTGGTGCAGGTGGCACAGACAGCCCTGGGGCGTGCAGCAATGCACTTGCGGTGGTCTTGACCCACGAGGAATGCAGCCGAAGTTGGCGGTAGAGCCATTGGTCCTTTCTCCTTTTTGTGCCCAAATTGTCCTTGTTGGTCATTTGCTGGTGACGGGTGGCACTGACACCAGGGACCCTCCTGCTTCACTCCTTGTTCATCTGCCACGGCAGCGCAGCGTCAGAGCCTTCACACAGCCCTTGAGAAGGATGGCGCCTTCCTTATAACTTTGTGTCTTAGTTCATTTCTGTCCAACAGCTGTCTTAAAATCAATTTGTGGAAGAGGTGAGACATTTCAGAATTAAATTATGATAAAAACAGAAGTTTTCCTTCCTGTGAGGCAAAAATTGCTGTTCCTAGTTTAATGCAAGCCCCTTAACGGGATTGTTGGAGGGCACTGGGATTGTCAAGATGAGTGCGACCTCGGGGGAAGGTTCCTCTCCGTCAGCAGTGGCGGGCAGGTGGGGTGGACCTGGGGACCTTGCTGGAGCCCACCTGTGAGCTGCGTCTCTCCGCAGGATGAGTCCAAGCCGCCATTCTCCTACGCGCAGCTGATCGTACAGGCCATCTCCTCCGCCCAGGACCGGCAGCTGACCCTGAGCGGCATCTATGCCCACATCACCAAGCATTACCCCTACTACCGCACGGCCGACAAAGGCTGGCAGGTGAGGCGGGCCCTGGGGCCGGAGCACCTCCAAACGCCCCTAGAACACGAAACTAACAGGCACGTTGCTTCCCTGAAAATAGACAGAAAAGAGGGCAGTAAGGGGGCTCATGCCTGGAACCCCAGCACTTTGGGAGGCCAAGGCAGGAGGAGGATCAAGACCAGCCTGGCAACATAGCGAGAACCTCTTTTCTACTCAAGATTAGCCAGGTGTGCTGGTGCATGCCTGTGGTCCCAGCTACTCGGAGGCTGAGGTGGGAGGATCACTTGAGCCCAGGAGGTAGAGGCTGCAGTAAGCTATGATCGCTCCGCTGAACTCCAGCCTGGGAGACAGAGCGAGACCCTGTGTCTAAAAAGGAAAAAAAATTTAAGTAATAAAATAAAATAGGGCTATTTTCCCAGACTGAGAAGATGGACATACCTTGTTAGATTTTGTGCTTGCTGTACCTTACAGTCCCGTGCTAAGTCGGAAATGCACCGTATACTGTTAATAAAACCGCCCACGTCTGAATTGTGGATGGGATTGTAAGAGCTTTGTTCACATCAGCCATGACTGACACATGTTGCATTTGCCTGTATTTTCTCCTAAGTCAGTATAGCCCATCCACTGGTTTTGTTTTTTTGTTTTTTGGTTTTTGTTTTATTCTATTTAATTTAATTAATTAATTAATTTTTTTTTTCAGTGCATTTTTCAAGGTGCTGTTAAATTTTGTTTTGTTTTGTTTTGTTTTTTGACAGGATCTCATTCTGTTGCCCAGGCTGAAGTGCAGTGGTGCAATCTCTGCTCACTGCAACCTTCACCTTCTAGATTCAAGCCATTCTCCTGCCTCAGCCTCCCGAGTAGCTGGGATTACAGGTGCCCACCACCATGCCCACCTATTTTTTGCATTTTAGTAGAGACGGGGTTTCGCCATGCTGGCCAGGCTGGTCTTGAACTCCTGACCTCAGGCACTCCACCCACCTTAGCCTTCCAAAGCGCTGTGATTGCAGGCCTGAGCCATCTCGACCAGCCAAGGCCCAGTGTTTTGTTTTGTTTTGTTTTTGTCCCAGACGTGCTCTAGACTGGATCAATCTTTCTCTTTTACTTTTTCTGTAAAGAATGGTAATGACAGCCAGGCACAGTAGTTCATGCCTGTAATCCCAGCACTTTGGGAGGCCAAGGTGGGAGGATGGCTTAAGCCCAAGAGTGTGAGACCCTGTCTCGACTAAAAATACAAAAAAATCAACCAGGCATGGTGGTCCACACTTGTAGTCCCAACTACTCAAGAGGCTGAGGCAGGAGAATCCCTGAACCCAGGAGGTGGAGTTTGCAGTGAGCCAAGATCATGACACTGCATTCCAGCCTGGGCAACAGAGTGAGACTCCTAAAAGAAAAAAAAAAAAAAAACAGACAGTCAAATGGTAATGATGCTGTGTCAGATTGTGATAGGAATGGCCTGCCCCCTGCCTCTGCTCCTGCGCAGCACCAAGGGCTCTGCACAGCACGACAGCCTCCTCTCACCCTGGTCCCACCTATGTTGCAGATTTGGGGCAGGTGGGACTTGTTTTCTGATTTGCTGATGACAGGTGAATATCTCTGCTTCCCTGCAGAATTCTATCCGACACAACCTCTCTTTGAACCGTTACTTTATTAAAGTCCCGCGTTCCCAGGAGGAGCCTGGGAAGGGGTCTTTTTGGCGAATAGACCCTGCCTCTGAAGCCAAGCTCGTGGAACAGGCATTCCGGAAACGGAGGCAGAGGGGAGTCTCCTGCTTCCGCACCCCCTTCGGGCCTCTGTCCTCAAGGTAAAGCTCTCTGTGTGGCTGTCCTAGAGCTGTTAGGAAAGCTGGGCTGGCCTGGAGTTTAGGGATGCGTGGCACAGTCGCCCCTCCCCCTTCCTATCTGCGGCCTTCATAGCTGCAGTCTCAGTGTCTGGGCATGCAAATGATCACAGGTCAAAAATATTCAAAAAAAAAGGCTAGTACGGTGGCTCACACCTGTAATCCCAGCACTCTAGGAGGCTGAGGCTGGGTCACCTGACGTCAGGAGTTGACAAGCCTGGCCAACATGGCAAAACCCCATCTCTACTAAAAAAATACAAATTAGCCAGGCATGGTGGTGGGCACCTGTAATCCCAGCTACTTGGGAAGCTGAGGCAGAAGAATCACTTGAACCCGGGAGGCAAAGGTTGCAGTGAGTTCAGATTGCACTATTGCACTCCAGCCTGGGTGAAATGAGCAAAACTTTGACTAAAAAAAAAATTTTCAAAGAGAAAGTCATACAGATGAAACAATACACACTACAATAGCCATTTACCTGGCATGTACATTTTGTTAGGGATTCTAAGTACCCCGATATGATTTAAAGCTTACAGGAGGATGTGCATAGGTTGTATGCAAATGGGACACCATATATATGAGGAACTTGGTTGAGTGTCTGCAGATTTGTTAGCTGCAACCCCCTCCCCTCAAATACTGAGGGGTGACTGCTCTTTTTGGCACTTAAAGACTCCACCATTTTTTGGTTTTGTTTTTGTTTTGAGAGAATATCTCAGGACCAGGAATTCCTAAAATAGTAATGTTACTAAGTAAGCCACTGACTATTCTACTAATAATAACATTTTAGTTCTTAGAAGCAGAAATACGGGCTGGTGCAGTAGCTCATGCCTGTTATCCCAGCACTTTGGGGTGCTGAGGAGGGCAGATCATGAGGTCAGTTCGAGACCAGCCTGGCCAACATGGTGAAACCTCGTCTCTACCAAAAATAAAAAAATGAGCCGGTATGGTGGCGGACGCCTGTAATCCCAGTCACTCGGGAGCCTGAGGCAAAGAATTGCTTGAACCCTGGAGGCGGAGGTTACAATGAGCTGACATCATGCCACTGCACTCCAGCCTGGGCAACACAGCAAGACCCCATCTAAAAAAAAAAACGGAAGTGGAAATGTGTGTAGCAGTGGGAACAGTTCCTAAGGCCAGGAAATGGCTTGTGGCTTGCGGTGCTTTTGGTGGCTCCGAGCTTTCTGGTGCAGTGAGACAGGGCCCGGGGAGAGCCAGTCTTTGAAGGGACAGACACAGGATATGACTTGGGGAGCCCACAGCTGCCTTTGCTTTTCACAGATGTTGAGGGATGTGGCTCTGCTGCAGGTGCGGGGGCACAGACCCTCCCCCGGCCTCTGCCACCCACGTGGTGGGTCAGGGCCACCCCTGCCCAGCTCGTTCCTAGCCAAGCCCAGTCTGGAGGAGCTTGGGTGCCTGTGAGTGACCTGGGTGGCTCTTCCCAAGGTTGCCCATTGGATGAGCCCATCCTAGTGTGGGAGAGAAGATCTCCTGAGAGGCCCTCCCGGAAATCCTTCCCCGTGGAAGAACACGTTAGCATCTCACGCTTCCCATTTCAAAATTCCCATTTCAAAAATCATGTTTCCAACATGATTCGATGAAAGATTGAAATATCTGGCCGGCCACGGTGGCTCACGCCTGTAATCTCAGCACTTTGGGAGGCTGAGGCAGGCAGATCACCTGCGGTCAGGAGTTCGAGACCAGCCTGGCCAATGTGGAGAAACCCCTTCACTACCAAAAATACAAAAATTAGCCAGGCATGGTGGCGAATGCCTATAATCCCAGCTACTCGGGAGGCTGAGGCATGAGAATCACTTGAACCCGGGAGGTGGAGGTTTCAGTGAGCTGAGATCACGCCACTGCACTCCAGCCTGGGTGACAAGAGTGAAACTCCCTGAAAGGAAGGAAGTGAGGGAGGGAGAGGAGGGACGGAGTGATGGAGGGAGGAAGGAAGGAGGGAAGAAGGAAGAAGGAAGGAGGGAAGGAGGGAAGGAGGAAGGAAGGAAGGGAAGGAGAAAGGAAAGGAAGGAAGGAAGGGATTGAAATAGCTGAAAATTAATTTCGGGCATAGGGTCTGGCATTGTGGTTCTCAGGTGAACTGGGTGTATGGTTAAGGTAGGAATTCAAAAAAGTGTTTGAACATCATTTGGAAGATTTCAGCAGAACTCAGCTTTTCCAGAACACAGCATCACCTAAATGGAATGTGGAGAGAAATTTTGTTGCACCGTTAGGTTGCTAGGGTTGTTGAAACAAGCACCGCATGCTGGGCGGCTTACACAGATGATGACTGTCTCAGTCCTGGAGGGAGGCTGGAAGTCCAAGGTCAAGGTGTCAGGAGGGCTGGGTCCCTCTGAGGCTGCAGGGAGTCTCCCCAGGCCTCCACCATGGCTGCCTATGGTCTCTGGTGCTCCTCGGCCTGTGGACACATCACCCCAACCTCTGTTTCATCTTCAAGTGGCGCTATCTGTGATCTGTGTGTGTCTGGGTGCAAATTTCCCCTTCGTATGAGGACACCAGTCATTGGATTCGGGTCCACTTGACTGGCATTTTCACTTGATCACCTCTGTTAGACCCTGTCTCCAAATAAGGTCACATCCTGCAGTACTGGGGGTTAGGACTCAGTGTGTTTTCTCTGGGGGACACAGGTGAACCCCTGACAGTTGCCAATGTCATTTTTCACCTGTAGGTCAGTCTGTCAGCCAGGGGAAGTGGCTGGGACTTGCTTTGTGTATCCAGCGCTGTCTGGGGAGCTGTGTGTGAGGAGGGCCTGCAGGGAGGGCAGGGTCCCATCTTCAAGGTCACCCTTGGAGTTGTGGAAGCCGATGTGCTGATAGAATGCTTGGGTGATGGGAGGAAGGAGTACCCTCCAGGCCAGGAGGATGGCATAGCCAGAGCTGCATCTTCCGCAGAGGGAGGAGGCTGGCTTGACTTGCAGAGGCTGGATGGGCTTAAAGGGAGGCAGATCATAGGGAAGCAGGTGATTGGGTAGAGGAAGGGGAGATTAGAGAGGGCCCTGATAGGTGTTTGGCCGCTTTGGTAAGAATGAGAGCCGTGGCAGACTCGAGAACTGGGGAGCTGCCTTGGCCACACGGGTTTGGGATTGAATCAGCTGAGCACTGGAATCAGCAGGCAAGGCCTCCAGGCCTAGGATGAAGAGCTGACAAGGAGCTAAGTGTTCTCGAAGAGACCGAAGGGCAGCAGGGAGGTAGAGGGAGAGAGCACCCAGGCCTCTGCCCAAGGAGCCCAGGAACGGCCTAGCGCAGCCACCGGCAGTAGACACAGCATACGCAAAGTGACCAAGCGTGTTTGTAATGCAGTGAAGACTCTGGCTGGACACAGTGGCTCATGCCTATAATCCTAGCTCTTTGGGAGGTTCAAGCAGAAGGATCGCCTTGAGGCCAGGAGTTGGAGACCAGCCTGGGCAACCTAGCGAGATCCCTGTCTCTACCAAAAAAAAAAAAAAAAGGTTTTAAAAAAGACTCGTTCCTTACCCCAGGCGCCTCTGGTGGGTTCCAACTTCCTGCTTCTCTGGGTCTCTGCTGAAACCTCCTGCTTTGTGTGCGCAGCGGCGTGGGTGGGTTGCTGCCCTGCTGCACGTGTGTGCTGGGTGGTCCCAGAGAAGAAAGCTGACTGCTTCCAGGCCTGGGTCTCGGCTGTGTCGCTGTCACCCACACCAGCCCCTTACGGGTGGCACCTGGCAGGAACGCTGTATTGTAGAACCCGGGTCTCTATTGTAGAACCTGGGTCGATGGTGACGGGGAGTGGGCAGGGGGGCAGTGGGGGCAGCGAGCGGTGATTGCGGGGGGCAGGGGTAAGCGTGCTCGGACTGTTGGTTGTTGAGGAAATGGTTGTGCTCCCGAAGCTCGTTTTACTCTCAGGGTAGTGTTTTCATGCTGGAATGCTTGTGCCCACCAAACAGAATCTTATGTGTTTTGATACAGAAGGCCTGAGCCATTTTCACAGACAACTGGCTGGCCGTGGTGGAAGTGAACACTGTGGGGTGTCTCCTCAGATAACACCGCTCCCTCCCATTGAACGGAGCCACCATCAAATGGAGTTTTATTTATTTATTTTTAATTTTATTTTTTATTGCATTTTAGGTTTTGAGGTACATGTGAAGAAATGCAATATTGTTGCATAGGTACACATGTGGCAGTGTGATTTGTTGCCTTCCTCCCCTTCACCTATATCTGGCATTTCTCCCCATGCTATCTCTCCCCATCTCCCCACCCCCCACTGTTCCTCCCCTATTTCCCCCTAAAATATCCCAGTGTGTAGTTCTCCCCTCCTTGTGTCCATGTGTTCTCATTGCTCAACACCCACCTATAAGTGAGAACATGCAGTGTTTGATTTTGTGTTCTTGTGTCAGTTTGCTGAGAATTATGGTTTCCAGGTTCATCCATGTCCCTACAAAGGACACGAACTTATCACTTTTGATGGCTGCATAATATTCCATAGTGTATATGTGCCACATTTTCCCTGTCCAGTCTATCATCGATGGGCATTTGGGTTGGTTCCAGGTCTTTGCTATTGTAAACTGTGCTGCAATGAACATTCGTGTGCATGTGTCCTTATAGTAGAATGATTTATAATCCTTTGGATATA
>CAUYQU010018220.1:0-28503 GCA_963574635.1 Cheracebus regulus | reverse complement strand
TCTGCTATTGTAAACAGTGCTGCAGTGAACATACGTGTGCATGTGTCCTTATAATACAATGATTATTAATTCTTTAGATACATACCCAGTAATGGGATTGCTGGGTCAAATGGAATTTCTATTTTTAGATCCTTGAGGAATTGCCACACTGTGTTCCACAATGGTTGAACTAATTTACATTCCCACCTACGGTGTAAAAGTGTTCGTTTTGTTTTCTGCTGTTTGAGCTTCTTGTATATGCTGGTTATTAATTACTTGTCATATAGCTAATTTGCAAATACTTTCTCCCATTCTGTGGGTTGTCTTTTAACTTTAATTGTTTTCTTAGCTGTACATAAGCTTTTTAGTTTGATGTAATACCCATTTGTCCATTTTTGCATAAGTTCCCTGTGCTTTTAAGGTATTACTCAAGAAATATTTGTCCAGATCAATGCCCTGGAGTGTTTTTCAAACTGTTTATTCTAGTAGTTTAACAATTTCTTGTCTTAGAATTAAGTCTATAATCTTTTTTTAAAATTTGATTCCTGTGTATGGTGAGATATGGAGGGGGGGCAGTCTTATTTCATTCTTATCCACATGAATTTCATTCTCCCAGCACCATTTATTAAAGAAATCGACATATTCCCAGTGTATGTTCTTGGTACCTTTGTCAAAAATGAATACACTATAAATATGTAGATTTATCGTGGGGTTTCTAATCTATTTTATTGGTCTATGTGTCTGATTATAAGTTAACACCATGCTGTTTTGGCTATTATGGCTCCATCATATAATTTGAGGTCAGATAACATAATTCCTCCAGTATTGTTTTTTCTTTTTGTTCAGGATGGCTTGAGGTATTCTGGATCTTTTTTGTTCCAATGTAATTTTCTTACTAATTTTTAAATTTCTGTGAAGAATGTCATTTATATTTTGATAGGGATGACATTAAATCTGTACATTGATTTGGGGAGGATGGACTTTTAAAAAATATTAATTCCTCCAAATAATGAATGTGGAATATGTTTCAATTCTTTGTGTCCTCTTTATCTTACTATCTTTAATAGTTTTTATTGTCAAGATCTTTCACTTATTTGGTTAATTCCTAAGTGTTTTATTGTATTTCCTATTATTTTAAATTAATTACTTACTTGGTTTCTTTTCAGGTTGTTTATTGTTTGCATCTGGAAATGCTACTAATATTTTTATGTTGATTTTGCATCTAACATATAAAAATTAAACAATATGTTCCTGATGACCAGTAGGTCAATAAAGAGGTTAAGGAGTAATTTAAAACATTTCTTGAAACATATTAAAATGGAAAAACAACATACCAAATTGTACAGGATATACGAAAAGCAGTACTAAGAGATAAGTTAACAGCAATAAATGCCTATATCAGAAAAGTAGAAAAACATCAAATAAACAACATTATGATGTATCTTTTAGCGATAAAATAGCAAGAGCAAACCAAACCACAAATTAAAGGAAGAGACATAGTAAAGATTAGAGCAGAAACAAATGCAATTGCAACTAAAAAAATACAAAGATCAATTAAATTAAAAGTTCAATTTTTGAAAAGATAAGCAAAATCAAAAAATCTTTAGCTAGACTGACAAGTAAAAAAGGAGAGAAGACCCAAATAAATACAATTAGAGATGAAGAAGACATTATAACTGATACCAGAGCAATTCAAAGAAAGATTAAATACTATTATGAGCAACCATTTGGCAATAAATTGAAAAACAAAAAAAAGAAGAAATAAATTTCTAGATACATCTAACCTACCAAGATTGAACCATGAAGAAATCCAAAACCTGAATAGACAAAAAACAAGTAACAAGATAGAAGCAGTAATAAAAAGTCTCCAGTCAAAGGAAATTCAAGGACCTGATGGAACCACTGCTGGAAAATAACTAATACCAATCATACTCAAATGATTCTAAAAAAAATGAGGAGATAAGAATACTTCCAAATTCATTCTATGAGGCCAGTATCACTTTGATATTAAAACCAGACAAAGACACAACAAAAAAGAAAACTATGGATCAATATCTCTGATGAACATAGCTGCAAATATCTTTAACAAAATACTTGCAAACCAAATTCAACGAAACATTAAGATGATCATTTATCATAATCAAGTGGGAGGTATTCCAGGGATGCCAGGATGGTTCAACAAATGCAAATTAATATATAAAATGCATTCTATCAGCAGAATGAGGTACAAAACCCTATAACCACTTAAATAGATGCCAAAAAAGCACTGGAAAAAAATCAACATATTTTCATGATAAAAACTCAAAAGAAAAACTGAGTATAGAAGGAAAATGCATCAACTTAATAAAAATTATATATGAAAAACTCACAGCTTGTATCATACTAAATAGGGAAAAACTGAAAGATGTAGAATAAGACAAGAATGCCACTTTCACCATATTTATTCACCATTGTACTAAAAGTCCTAGCCAGAGTAATCAGACAAGAAAAGGAAATAAAGGGCATCCAAATTGGAAAACAAGAAGTCTAATTATCCTTGTTTACAGATTATCTGATTTTATATTTAGAAAAACCTAAAGACTCCACTAAAAAGTTATTAGAATTCATAAACAAATTCAGTGAAGATGCAAGGTAAAAAAATCACTATATTTTCTTATTAGTGTGCTACAAATTTGCAATCACTTACCTGTTATGTCTTATGAAGGCATTTTCTTTTGTGAATAGTTTACCAAATTGATACTTCTATGAGAGGACAATTGCTGTACTCTGTCATGTTCAGAACTTAAATTTATGTCAAAAATCATGTAAGCAATTATAGTACATCTATTTGCACAATAAAGAGGCATATAAGTATAAATTATTTTACATTATTTTAAATTTCAAAGTATATCATCCCAGAACTACAAATATGATTGAATTTGCTTTGAAATAATGACCTCTTAAAGTTTTTTATATAATATTTTTATAAATACTTCAAATGAAAGCCATAAAACTTTTTCCTAGAAAATGTGTATGTACAGAGTTTTGATGACCATTTCTAGGCCATATGAAACCTGTGAAGTATAATCACAGATTCACACAGTGACTTTCAAACTTTATAAATAACTATTCATAGCACAAATATGTTTCAACAACTCTGTGTGCATGCACAGATATATATCCACACATACACATAAAAGAAAGAGAATGTTCTTTTAAAAAGCCTTATTCTCCACTATATGCCATCCATTATGATATTTGCTGTTTTGTTTTACTCTATTCTATTTAAAAATAAATTTGTTTCCCAGCCTTCTAGGAAAGCAGTAACTTAAAGCAATGCCCACTACATCATAAGCTGTAAATGAGCCAATTCACAGTTTGAAACACACTGCTTAGGGCTCACAGGATTCCATATTCAAAAGCAATGCTTGGACTTTTGGATAAAAACACAGCTACAAGCCTCTGTGCCATAAGTAACCAGACATATCTTAGTTGTATTCATTTCATAGTTTTTAGAAAACTCAAGGGAAGTATGGAAACCATCAGTATTAAATGGAATTCAGTCAGTTTATATATTAGTAGCCATAAAATTTGAAAAAACTCAGAATCATTTTTGAAAGTGCTGCCAAAAAAAACATCCAGTGTGTACAATAGTCTTCAAACAGCACTTTGTCTAATTTCAGTTCTTGAGCTATTCTATTATCAAATATTTATTTTGATGTCTTAAACTGTGTTCTCAAACTTTAAATGAAACAAAGATGAGTATATATTAAAATCTATTTACTTCTACCAATGGTATATATTTTGATTGGATGTGTTCCTGAACAGCAATTTTATTCATTTCTTCAAAACAGAAGTAATTAAAAGCATATAAGAAGAAACATCAGGGCCTGTTTTCATGCACTCACCTTGTTACCAGGTATCAGGAAGGACACACATGTATGATGGAACTGCTGTCTGCATTTCTAATTCATACCTTGAAGGGGCTCCACCTATGGATTATTAGAAAGTGCCATTGTATCACTTGTAGTTTTATAATCAAATAACAAGCCATAAGATTCAAGACTAGTCTAATATTGCATACCTTTCATGTTTCTGCCTTTCTTCTAGATTTAAGGTATCAGCAGCACACTATCTAACTAGCAATTGTGTCACTCCTGAATCCGAATCTCAACAGTTAATGACTGTATATAGGGGCAAGGTCCAAGCAGAGCCACCATCTGAAGAAATTTACTTCTCTTCACACAGCATTCATCTGTATTTTGCTCCCAGTAAAATATATTATAAATGTTATTCAATAAACTCTATTTTCCTCATCTGTGAGGGAACAGTAATATGTCAATGCTTGCTACATCTTTTAGAAGTGTACAGATTTATAAAAAGATAGCAAGAAGATAATTATTTTATGTTAACATACTATACTACTTTATTATGGTACTTTTTCATTTAATAAGGACTCATAGCACTTACAGTCTGTTACTGACTATTCTAAGTTCTTTTTCATCATCAAAATTATCTTCATTGGCTGGGTGCAGTGGCTTACTCTTGTAATCCCATCACTTTGGGAGGCTGAGACAGGAGGACTGCTGGAGCCCAGGAGTTTGAGACCAGCCTGGGCAACATGGTGAAACATCTTCTCCACAAAAAATACAAAAATTAACTGGGCATGGTGGTGCATGCCTGTAGTCCCAGCTACCCAAGAGACTGAGGTAGGAGGATATGAATATTATATGAGGTAGGAGGATATGAATATTCATATATTATTAATAATACTATATTCATATATTATAGGAATATAATTATTATATTAATAATTATATTACTAATATATTATTCATATAATATATATGTGATTATCTTCATATTAGCCCTAGAAAGTATTACATATATGTTATATATGTAATATATTATATATGTTATATATGCAATATATATCATATATGTTATATTATTCATATAATATATATGCAATTATCTTCATATCAGCCCTATAAAATAAGCACTATTACTATTAGTTATCTGTGTAGTGTCACAAAGCATAAAGTAAGTGGCAAAGCCTGATACATTTTATGGCCATTTTTAACACCCTGAATTAGACTTAAATATCCAGGACCGTCTTGTTTAAGCAGCTGAACAACCCTAGATTTCATTCAACAGCCTTTGGAATTCTTCCTATCTCAGAGACATAGATACCATCCAAAATTTTTTTGAGCTTGTTTTTGTCTGTGGTGGCTTACTGAATTAAAATGACATTGTTAACTATCTCAATGGCTCAGTTCTATAAATAATGGATTAATATTTCATGACTCAATGTGATTCTCAAGAAATATTTGTGTCCACGCAAACAATAAAGATGTATATTTGTAAAGAACGACCTGCTTAATGAAGAATAAGAGAGGCAGTTAATATATTTTATCTCATACAGGAAGTAAGTATGGCAAATTTGATCATGTTATATACCGGTTGCAGGTTGTGGGGATTATAGTAAGTTTATTTTTTGTCTTCACTACTTGTAGTGTTTTATGATTTTTTTTTCCAAGGAGAATAACGTGGTTAAAATTCCTCAACAAGATTCCTTTGAAGCCCTTCACAATTCCATGAATTCTCTGGTAAGAAATATCAAAATATCCTAGAAATTTGGTTTATTTGGTTTCCTGGAATAATTATTATACAGTAGATGTAATAGAAACTGTGATACAAAGTATTTTAAATCAAAAGTTCCAAGAGTATGAGTGTGATCAACTAATTCTCAGAAATGCTGCATACTAAAACTGAATTTGGATAATAACAATATTTTAAACTATTAAAGGTTATATGAACTCCTGCAATCAAGAAAACAAATTAATCTGGCATTTCATGCAAGTTCTTAATATACAGTCTTTTGATTTTGCTGTATATAATTTGTGGTATCTCTTAGAGATTCCAGAGTGCAGCAGCATCTCAGATCCTGAAACAATAGTGGGAGGGACTACTAGCAAATATGAGTCTACTCTAAATGCTGGGGGCCCTCATCAAAATGAAGCCAAAACTTTGAGCAGCCACTGTGTGTATCAATAGATTGATTATGCTAGTGGGGAACTGCTGTCTTTAGTTTAATGTTACATTAGGAGCATTATTTCTACAAAAATCAGTTATGAATAAACCATACAAAAATACACAATAAAAACACAAAAATTAAGTTTACAAATCTTCAAATCAACATTGACTTCTTCATTCTAGATACCAGCTTTATACATAGCTTTTCCATAATTTTGCTTGAATGTTAGGTCACTCCATACCATCCTCTAGTTGGCAATTAAATAATCAAATACACCACAAAGAATGTCAGTTCAACCAATAAGTGCAAAACATGTTGTTTGCATTCAAGAAGATGATAATTTAGTTATAGAAGGAGTGCTAACTAACATACTATATGCTGTTAAATAAGTAAATATACATTGTTTCAGTATATGACCGCCTAAGCACATTCAGTAGAACTAAAATTGTTGGATATGAGTTCATAAAGAATGTGAATATAAGTTGGGTTCTGAAAAAGGGTTAGGAACAGAAGAGGAATCTGTATATTCATGATCTTGTCATGCACCACATTAGACAAGCTAAATAAATAGTTGCATTCAGTGTAAATCCATGTGTTGTGTATGTTGAATGTCAACACAACTTTTTAACTACAGAACAGCACAAAAACTGTTGCACTAATAAAGTGTGAAAGAAGACTGTTCATGATTTTGATTTGCTAAAGTAAAAGTTTAGGAATACTGCAGCCAAACACCAGCTGATTTGTATTGTTTTCAAATTTCTCACAGAAATCCACCTCCAAAGGTTGAACCCTCTCCATTTTAAGCTCATAATGGAGGCAAGGAGTCAGAACAAGTTATAAGTATAGGATTTTGATTTTGTAAAATTCTGAACATAAATAATGCCATATCAAAATTATACACATTTATTTTTACCTGGTAAATATAAATTTTGCTTTCTGCATTCCAGAATTATAAATTAAAGTGTTTTAGGTTTTTAAATTATTCAGATAATATGCTTTTTTCTGATGGAAACAAAATCTAAGGGTAATTGGATTAGTGATTATAGTATTAGGGAAATATTTGTTCTCCTTGTAGATGTCTGTCTGTATTACTATTTCTCTGTATTATTTTACAAAAAGTATTAAACAGTTTATTATTATAATAGTAATATTATAGTCAAGATATCTTTGGATAATATTGCTACATAGAAAAATTATGAGCAACTCATTAATTAGATTAATGTTTTTCATTTCTTGCATTGACTTAAGAGGCAGCCTATTTGAGAATTTTAATGATGTGCATTCATACACATATACGCAATAATCAAGGATGAAACAGGGATTAATTTTCACATAATTTTGACATCTAGCATACTTACTTGACAGAATTTTAAAGAAAAAAGAATAAAAGACTCAACAGCTTTTTATGACTTGTTATGGTACAAAATAAATAGTGGCTGATGAGTTATTAGATGTATGGTTAAACACAATAATTTGATGATTTTTTGTTAACATCAACTAAAATTTGTTTAAGTTCAACATGGATTTTTATACTTATTTTTAAACAAAGTTATAAATTATCTTGTTCTAATCAACTCAAGTAATACTTACAGTAAGAAAACCAAAATGTTTCCCCATTTCTCTATCTTACTTTGTAAATGAAACTACTTTTAAATATTTAGTATATATTCTTCACACTCTATTTAAAGCCTAGAGCAACAGGAATATATGAGTGTACATGTTTATGACTTTATACATGCACATAATAGATTTTGTGAATGAAAACTACTATAATACAGGTACTGATAAAGACCTTTTCCTACGGCATAATGTATTATGAACTTTAAAAAATGTCACTATATTTTTAAATTTACTGGACTATATGTAGAGGTATATATACTCTCTATATATGCAGAGGTATATATATGTATACCTATATTATATGTAGAGGTGTATATATATATATACCTATATATATATATATGCTCTCTATATATGTAGAGGTATATATATGTATACCTATATATATGTATACCTAACTATATGTAGAGGTATATATATGTGTGTGTATGACTGTGTGTATCTTTGACATATTTATTGATGGATAATTAAATATTTCTCACTTTTACATTATAAAAACATTATAGTAAGCATTCTTACACAAATACCTTTGTTCACCTGTGCTGCGATAGTGTTATTTGGACAAACGTAAAATCTTTAACTTGACCTACATAAAAAATAAAATTTAATATATGCTGACCTTTCTTTCTGTGAACTATGAACAAGTTATTATGTATATCATTTCAAAAAATACTTCTGCACATGCTACTCCACCTTTCCTCCTATACAGGCTGTACCTATTCAGTCTGCAGATCCTAGCTCTAATATCACTTCCTGATGTTGCTGCTTAGTTACCCAATTGTATTTTCTCATAGAACCCCGTACCTTCCATCCTCCTAACTTTTGTCAGAGAAATACACAGACACACACATACACATACACACACACCTCAGTAGGTACATATGTATGTATAATCTTTTAAAGTTTACTTTTATCTTCTTCACAAAAATATAACCTCAGTGTAAGCAACATTATTTCAATTTTTGCTTGTGATTTTATGTCTGACATGTAAATCAATGTCTATCACATAGTAGGAGATTAATAAGTATACTTTCAATGACTAAATTAATGAATAATTATGAGTAAAAACTTCACAAAATTTTAATTGGGTTTCTTAGAATTTATGGATTAATTTGGGGATAATTCATATGTTGCAATATGAATGCAAGCTTTTTTGTATTCTTCCTAACAGTTTTAGAGTTTTGATTTATCAAAATTCTACAGGCTATATTAGTTTTCTATTGCTGTTGTGATAAATTACCACAGGTTTGGCACCTGAAAACATTACAAACTTGTTATTTTTCAGTTCTAGAAGTCTGAATTCTGGGAGACTGAGGGAGTTAAAATCAAGATTGAGCATGGCTGTGTTTTCTCTGGAAATTCCAGGTTGGGAATTCATTTTCCTGTGTGGTCCACCTCCTAGGGGCCATTTGCAGTCCTTGGCTTGTGGACCCTTCCTCAGTCATCAACATCCATCACTCTAAACTGTTTCCATTGTCTCATCTCCTTTTCTGACTTTGACTCTCTTGCCTCCCTTTTATAAGAAGAATCCTCATGAAGTGACCACATTGGATCTACCTAAATAATTTATAATAACAGATCCACCTCAAGATTATTAACTTAATCACACATGTAAATTTGTTTTTGCCAAATAAGGTAGCATATTCATAGATTACAGAGGTTTGGGTGTAAGTATCTTTACAGGGCCATTATTTTCTCTATCACAAAGACTTTGCACATTTTTTTCCCTCTGTGCGTGTGTGTGTGTGCATGTGTGTTGTACTATTTCTAGTTTGTGTGAATAAAATATTTAATAATATATATTCTCATTAATTATTGTTGGTATTTAAAATAGATATTATTTAGGACAGGCCATTTTACTGAATCATTTTAGTACTTGCAGTTGTTCTCTTTATTGGTTTAAGTTGATTTTCTTGAAATATTTAAGTAAACACGTATTTTAAATACAAATTTTCAACCACAGGACTTCTGCTATTAATTGAATCAATTTTTAAAAATAATACTGTAAACGCTTACTAAATCTCTAATTGTTCTTTTATTAAAGTATCCTGTTACTGTATTATGGATGTAAAATCTTCTTGAATTTCTGACAATATAAATTAAACATATACTTTTAAATTTTATATTTCCCTATTTTCTTGAAAGTTGATTTTTTAATTAGGCTTGTTATCTTTGTTTTCCCCTCTTCATCTGCCTCATATATCTGATAGTAATTCATTGTCCATTCCTATAAATTATAGGATGATCAGTAATAATAAGCTGTAATAAATGAGCAGTGTAGCAAACGAATGAGTTTCCTTGTAGAAATCATTGTTTTGTGCTATTAGCTAATAGGAAATCCCTGGTTTTGGTAAGTGGGTAGGATGTGCCTCAGCCTGTGAGCTGTATAAATTTTGAGTACAATTTTGATAAAGTTACCAAAATATCACCTTGCTTTTCTTTCTAGCTCTAACATGCTTCATGTATGGCATACAAAAATCATTAATTTCTGATTAGAAAGCTGTTCATATGAGTTTTACCTAACCTAGGAACAAAGGACAAATAGAGCTGTTGTTATATGCAGAGTAGAGGACTGTTTAAGTTACTTATCCTTCAGGATACTATAAAGCACACTGTGGAAGTTTCCTGGGTTATCTTATTAAATCAAGATATGTTTCTTCAGTAGCCCCTATAATAGGTCTGCTTGTTGATTTGCATGGCTGAATTTAGTTTTGGTGTTGATTTGAACATAGCTCTTTAATTTATATAAATTCTCTAATGTAACTGTTGAGTTTTCTAATTATATGATATGCTATATATTTATCTTCTTTTTTTAGTGATATTTCAAAAAAAGATGTTGAATCTCATGCTTTCAATCACACACATGGTGAGTGTTAGTAGTTTCAATGCATGTATGTGAGGATTTATAGCTACGGGTCTGAGTTGGTCCAGAAGAGGAAACAAAAAAGATAACAGATAATCAACCAGGTAGACTAAATGCTACCTACCGAAGTGAGAAACATGATATAAATATAATAAACAGAAGGAGTACTAAAGCTAGCCTGAATATTTGGAACAGATCATAGAAATATAATGCTTAAATGAGAAAAATGTATGGATTTCAACAGTCAAAGAGGACTAGGGGAGAAAGGATCTAGAGACAAAAGCTTCAAAAATAATATTTTCTATGTAAAAATGTTATGATAAAAATTCCCTGAAAATACTTTTATTATTCACATTTAGTTGCACAATTAGAATAAAATATTCACTGGCCAAGTGAAAGAGAGGTTATCAAATTGTCCTCTCACTACTCTTACTTTCTTCTTCAGTATTCTTCTTAATACTACAGTATTATCTTTTAAAAAGGCATATTAGTCTCAGAGTGATGCCATAAAGCACTTAAAACATTTTAATGTCAGGTCCAAATGAGCACAGCTACTATGATCTTTTGAAAGTCATTTAGCCATATGATAATGAAAAATATCAGCTGATTAATTTTTGTAGTTATGCCTCTCACTTTATAACACCCCAGATGTTCCCTTCTCCTCAATTTAAACACTACACACACTGCAAAGCATAAACATATTTGTTTTCCAATGTGCAATTAAAACTGCCTGAACTCTAGAGACCATAAGCAATATTATTTGACCTTGTACGGGCTGTAGCTACAATATTCACCAACGAAATTACAATGAAACAAATAAGAGGTTAATGAAATTTCTTTGCTTCTTTCAAATTAGCAATAAAGTATAATGCTAATCAAATGTTTCTTTCTACTTTTGCTTTCCCATTCCTTCTTCCATTTTGCCCTACAATATATATTTTTCTTAAGACTCAATTTTTTCCATTTACTTTTCATTAATATCTCTATCATATATATGTGTGTATTTTCATAGAATGCAATTATTTTCTCTAGTTTTACATTAATGTGTATTTTTTACTAATAATATTACAAGGACTTTGCATGCAAGGATTCAGTTTTGAATATTAATTTTCACATATTCTAAACAGTTTTATTGAGGTATAATTGCACACATTTAAAATGTACAATTGTATAGGTTTTGACATCTGTATATGCTCAAGAAACCACTACCACAATCATGATAAACATATTTAGCATTCCCAAAAGTTTCTACATGTTTCTTTGTAATACCGCCTTCCCACCCCTCTAACTCCCTTCCTCCATCCCCAAAGCATAGATGAGCTTTCTGAAAAGGTTCCTTAGATTCATTTGCATTTTCTATCAGAGTATTTTTAATAAATGGAATCATTATAATACTCATAGTATTCAATTTTATAGATACACTGCAGTTTGCTTATACATTCATCCACTGATTAACATTTGGGTTGCATTCACAATCCAGCTATTACAAATAAAGTTGTTATGATCATTTATGTACAAGTCCTAATGTGGTCACATGCTTCCACTTATCTTGGGTAAATACCTACTAGCGGAATGGCTAGATTATTTATAGGTATATGCTCAATTTATTAAGAAACTGTACCACTTTTCCAGATGTAGTCATACCATTTTTGTCCCTACTATCAATATATAGAAATTCCAGTTCCTTCCTATCCTTAACAATATTTAGAATCATTAGTCTCCTTAATTTTTGTCAGTCTCATATGTGTGTAGTGGTATTCCATGGTTTCCATTTTTATTCTCCTAAAGATTATTGATGTTCAGCAACTTTTCATATGCTTATTAATTGCATATCTTCTTTGGTAAATAATTTGTTGAAACGTTTTGCCCATTTGTTTTATATTAGGTTTTTTTTTTTAAGAGATATAAGTGTTTTATCAGAAATATGATTTGGAAATATATTCTCCCAGTGTATAACTTGTATATTGAATATTTTTACAGTATCCTTCAAAGAAAAGACACTTAAAATTTTCTTTTTGAGACTGAATCTTGTTCTGTCACCCAGGCTGAAGTGCAGTAGCAGGATCTCGGCTCACTGCAACATCTGCCTCCTGTGTTCAAGTGATTCTCCTGCCTCAGCCTCCGAAGTAGCTGGGACTACAGGTAGTCGCCACCAAGCCCAGCTAATTTTTGTATTTTTAGTAGAGATGGGGGTTTCACCATATTCGCCAGGCTGGTCTCAAACTCCTGACCTCGTGATCCACCCACCTCAGCTTCCCAAAGTGCTGGGATTACACGCATAAGCCACCATGCCCAGCCACATTTTAAATTTTAATAAAGCCCAATTTATCAATTTCTTCTTTCATGGATATTGCTTTTTGTATTTTATCTTAAAATACATTCGTATAACCCAAGGTCACCAAAGTTTTCTTCATGTCTTATTCTGGAATTTTTATAGCTGTAGATTTTACATTTTCATCCATGATTCATATTGAGTTAATTTAGGTACATGGTGTGAAATATTGACTTAAATTTATTCACATATTTTGCATGCAGATATCAATTGTTCCAGCTACTGAAATGCCTTTACACATTTTTGTCAAAAATCAATTGACCATGATTGATTCCACACATTTCAGTGTGAGAATATTCTTGGAGTCTGTTCTATTTTCTTTCACTGATCTATTTCCTGGTCCTTATGCCAATTCCACACTGCCTTGATGACTGTAGCATTGCAATAAAGGTTAAAGTCATATAATGTTAGTCCACCTGTTGATTTTTTACAAAATTGGCTATTTCAGGTCCTTTGCATTTCTATATGAATTTAAGTGTAAGTGCATAACTAATTTTTAAAATAAATTAATCAATAAGATTAACTATGCATAATATGCATCTAATACTGCAGGTACACACAAAGTAAAAACTAGATTGTAAACACTAGGTAGCATAATTTCAAATAATTGCCCCCAAAAGCATAAAGTATTTGAAATTCCTTCAGTTAGTAAATTAACATAATAAATACATTAAATTGGTTTCTTGTTTCTAAAATATATATATATTTTAAATAAATGAAGATTTTTGTCTACTTCAGAGTTATATCTCAGAGCTGAAAAGAGTGATCAAGTTCAACATCCCCCTAATACTCAGAGAAGTCAAGATATTTGCATAGAATTAAAACACTACTATCTTTGGTAGGCAAAATTAGAAGCTATATGGGATGAAACCAGTTCAATAATATTTTGCATTATACTCATCTGCCTCACCATACTGCACTCAGTAAAAGAGACTATATTCCTGAATACAGAAATGCACAAGATATTTCTAGTAGTACATTTTGCTTTATACAATAAAATATACCTATATTTGCAATATTAACCTAAAATGGAAATATAATGTGTTTTGATCTTCTGCTATAAGATGGATATCTCTTTATCTCCCATATCATCACTTTATGAAGTTTATTTTACCTTAAAATTTGGAAGGATTTTTTAATGTCTTTTGTCAGACTCTATCTTACTGTGTGAATTTGGTCAAATCATGTGAGACAGGGTTTCCATATCTGAAAGTGTCAGCTTTAAATATTAAGGTATTTATTAACATCACAAATATTAAAGTCTATAGGGTCTATTGGATATTTGAAATCAGTGGATGAGAAAGATCAGTAGATATGCTGAGACTAGAAGTATTGTAGTTATTCAGAAGTGCCTGAGAAAAAGGACTTTGTTAAGAAGAGATTAAAATGCTCTTACTTCCTATGTTAAGTTCTACATGCAAGAAAATATTGTGATGGAGTCCTCTGCAGTAGCAACAACTTTTCCAACCTTGAATGAACCCAAATTATCCATCAGAGAAAAGACTAATTAAAATACACTTTGCTTTGGAGACAAAGATATCACGCTCATGAGCCAATAGCTTGTTAACTCTAGAATCCACCTTCAATTCGTTTGTAGTTTATTAACTTCAAAAAAGGCCATTGCTTTATTTGTGAAATGATTGACAGATTCCATGAGAAAAAAATATCATAAAAGTAAGCAGCCACTTTAATACTATCTCTCTTTGCTACGCACATTGGTAAGAGAAAAGTAATGTTCATGTCAGCCACCAAACAGTCTAACTCATTAGCCCAATAGTGACAGACACTGTCCAACATCCAGAGCCACTCTTCTGTAGCTATGCCCTTTTCTGCTAATCCCCTCCAAACAACCTTTAGATCATCCTGTTACAGTGCTTCCCAGATTATTCTCCAGTGTATGATTTCTAGGGTGCACTTGTCACATTACTGAGAAGTTTGGTAGTAAAAAATATATTTTTCAGAACAGCAAGCACAGTTAAAATAAGAAGGTAGCAGAACAACAACACTTCTATCTCTAGAAGTTTGCATTTTTGTTAACTGAGGAAAATATTGTTTTGCTAAATGTATTATGATATAAATTTTGCTATGTGGTCATTGATGTGATATAACAGAAGGCTAATAAAAATTACATAATAATAACATGGTAATATAGGTTGAGGATTGCCTTATATAAAATGCTTGAAATAAAAAATGTTTGGGTTTGAGATTTTTCCAGATTTTTAAATTTTGCATATATCAAATGAGATATCTTGGCAATGAGACCGAAGTCGAAATGTGAAATTCATTTATGTTTTATATACACTTTATTATACACATATGATGAAGGCAGATTTTATTTTTACAACATTTTAAATAATATTGTGCATAAAACAAGTTTGTGTAAGTACTTACATGTGGAAGTTTTCACTTGTAACATCATGTTGGCACTCAAAAAGTTTTGAGAATTGGATCTCAGATTGTGACTTTTTGGATTAAAGATGCTCAACTTGTAAAATATAATATTATTAATTGCATAGTGTATAATATATAATAAACAATTTTAATAGCTAAACTGCAATGAGTTTTAACTGTGTAAATGAAAAATCAAATGTAAAAAAAATTACTATTGTGCTGTTTTAAATACAACTGCTCTTTTTTTAAAAAAAATCTTTGTTATTCAGCTATTAACGAAAGTTTTCAATTCCTCTGAGAGTAGCAAGGGCAATATCAAAGCTCTCTTTGCAACCTGGAATTTCTTTTCATATTGAGAATTAAAATGAATTAACAATATTGCAGCAATTTTTAAAATTTACCAATTCACCTTTCCACTATTGGAATTTTGTTACTAATATCAAGCAGAATTTTTAAAGACGACAGTAAACAATTCTAAATGACATGTCAATCCAGAG
The DNA here is from genome assembly GCA_963574635.1 of Cheracebus regulus. Lineage (NCBI taxonomy): Eukaryota > Metazoa > Chordata > Mammalia > Primates > Pitheciidae > Cheracebus > Cheracebus regulus. The sequence continues at coordinate 12,805 of CAUYQU010018220.1, read as the reverse complement.
ACCTAAGAATCTTGAATTAGTAGTTAAGCATATTAATAGTGTTTAGAATAAAGCCTGTAGTTCAAAGAAAATAAAGTTAATATTATATTGTCTGGTGATTATATTTCTAAAAATTGTATTTCAAATAGAACTTTTCTGAAATTTTCAAATTCCCACATGTACTTTAACATGATTGTTTCTAATTGTCTTTATATGAACAAAGATCTATTTGAAGAGTATAATTAATAATTTTGATAAGAGAATGTATAGTCACATTATTCTTAAATTTAAATTTAAGTAAGTATGTATTAAGTCATTATAGTGTTGCTTTTACTGGGTATGGCTTTATTAGCTTTTAAAATTTTCTTTTCAAGACTAAGAAGATAATCTTATTAAAACTACAGGGAAGAAAGTAGGTAGGCAGAAGTAATTACAGAACTGGAACTTCTCCAGAACACTGGGGCTAACATCCTGATTATTAGAGCAACATCTTTTACGGCTACAAGTGATTTTAGATGAGCCTCATTCATCAGTTCCTCCTTCCCCAAAGGCCACTTCTAATTCCTGCTGGAGCAATGGCCATCTGGTAAAATAGGTGATACATTTTCCTTTCAGTACACATTAACTTCCAAAATCCATGTGAAGCTATACCTCTCATTGCTTAGGCAGTCTAAAATAGTTGTCAACATAAATTCTATCCCATTGCCTGAGGACTGCCTAAGATAGCTATCACAGACAGGTGAGGTTAGGAGGCCCTAGGAGAGTCAGATTTTCTAAGATAACCCTTCCAGTGCATTAGGAGAAACAGAAAGAAGGTATTACCATTAAAATAAGATAGTGAATTCTATGGTTCAATGAGATTTTAACCCTGAGGAAGAAAATTTCAGTTTTCTAGCTTTCATTTATTAAGGTGTACATTCACCGTGTCTAAGATGCTATAGCACAAAAGTTAAGAACATGTACAAACCAGGAAGACAACGGTATGGAAAGAAAATTTTTTTTGTACTTCATCTTGAAAAAGCTGGCATTGAACCAAGGGGCAAACATTTATCTGTAGAACCCATCTTTGACATATTATAAAAAATATATAAATAGATATTTGTTAGTGAATGAATCCTATGAATCGTGACATGGGAATCAAAGTTTTCAGAATAGTGTAGTCATTTAGACGCAAGAGACAAAATGAATTAACTTAAAGAGCACCGAAGTTGCTAAAATATGATTAAGTTTCCTAAGGGAAGCTAGGGAGAAATATCAGAATATCTTAGAGGTTATTTTTCAAATTGGTAAACATTCAGGTCTGAATGATCTGAACTACTGCATATAACTATTAGAACAACTTGGTAAAAGTGACTCGTCTCTTCCACACTGAAAAAAAATGAACGAATAAGTGAATACAATATGTATTTATAAAATTAGAAAGCAATAATATTCCCAAGTTATCTACTGCTCTGAAACTCCTGCCTGGAAGATGCCAGGATTAATAGAATTTCCAAAAGTCACTTATGCCAAAAAAAAAAACAGAAAAGGAAAAACACTGCTACCAATTATTTCCAAAAGTCACTTAAACCGAAAAAACAAAAAAGGAAAAACACTCCTACCTATTAACACTTAACTTACTAAATTGCTTTTATATGTTAGTTCTGAATACATGAAATGATTTCTGTCCTTGTACAAGTCACTGTCCCCTAAGCGGCCATCAGGTACTTAGCTTTGTTTTCAGGAGTAACATGAAGTAGTTACTATAAAATTAGAATGCGTATTTGCATCCAAGTCTCAAAGCAAATATTCAGTTGTAAATGATTATAGAAATTAAGCAGGAAAGGCTGATTGGCTATATTTAAAAAATATCAAATTTCAAAGCATACATATTTATTTCACGTAACCAGAAAGCTGTCAGTGCCATTCAGTATACCAAGATTTTGACATCAAACACAGCTCTGTTGGTATTCCCAAGCTTATCACTTATTAAAAGAGTAAGTTTTTAGGCTATACATTTTCTTATTCTGGCCATGTATATATTTTGTTGTATTGCATTATATAACTCAGTTATTGCCACAAAGATGGCTCCAAGTTAATTATGAGGAATTTGCCCCATGATCTGAACACCTCCCATTAGGCCCACTGGGGGTCAAATTTCAACATGTAATTTGGATGGGTCAAATATTGAAACTATTTGCTAACTATTTTGACATTAAGGACCAGACTTTTTTAGTTTTACTATTTATTTATGTGCCTAGCACAGTGTCTGGCATGTACAAAGTACACAAAAAATGCATGGTAAATTGAATTACATTGGAGGATAAACCTCTGGGTTCCTTTTTCACATCAAAGTCATTGAATTCAGATCTATTTGACTTATAGTTGTAGAATTTGAGTACTTATCATCTGTTCAAACTAATAAATTACCCTCAAGAAGGCAATCCTGTGACTATCATCTGCTACATAATTAGTAAAAGTCAGCCTCATGGCTTTGGTATTAAGAAGCCTTTGCAGTCTTTAATGCTTCAAAAGCATTACTACCAAAAGATATTTCTCAATTTTAAATGTTTGGAACAAAAACAAAAATGAAAAAATATTGTAATAACAACTGTGCTTCAGAGTTTCAAGCTTGAGTAGAATCGTAGAGAAACATCAAAAAGATACTACAGGTCATGGCCTTAGATGCAATTCAGATATAAGAAACTTCACCATTTAAAAAAAATTATGATTATCAATATATCATTTGAGAGACATATGCCCACTTAATGATGAGTAAGTACCTCATACTCTGAATAGCGTGTCTTAGAAAGATATTTCATGCAGGTGCAAACTGATAAATTTTAAAAATTAAATGAAACTTCAATTTTCAAGCATACCAGTTTGAGTACTAAGGAATCAGGATGTCAGGTACTAATAGAAATATTGTTCTGAAATAGTATTATTTAAATAGGACAACTGTAGTATTTTCTGCAAATGGAATTGAATTACACAAAGAATATTCATTTCTCTTCAGATAAAATTACTTATTCAGAACAATGCTTTTAACAATCAAGTCTGCAGTTGTAGAAATGAAAATAAAAATTCGATGTGCGTTCATGTACTTAAAAAACTATATAACTCAAAAATAGATTTTTACAATACTAAGAAACAGGAATGAAGCTCAGATTATTCTACATTTTTTATGATTCCTAAATAAAGTGAAGCACTTAGCTATTTTGCTTCTGTTACTTTTCTTTTTAGTTTTTTATTCTGAGATAATTGTGGATTCATGCATAGTTATAAGAAATAATATGGAATGATTCCTATATCATTCATCCAATTTACTCAAAATTAAAGCATCTTTCTTAACTATGCTACAAGTCACAGCAAAGACATTAGCATTCATGAAAATCATTTGACTTTATTCAGGTCAACTAGTTTTACATGCACTAATTGTGTGTGTGTGTGTGTGTGTGTTTGTGTGTGTGTGCATGTATGTGGATATTTTGTACTAAGTTATTTTATCAGGGTTGCATTTATGTGACCACCATGTGAGTATGTTTCTAAATCATTTTGTCCCACCTGTTTTTCTCTTATAACCACAGCTACCACCCTCTACCACCACCTCCAACCCCTGGCAACCATTAATCTATTTTCATCTCTATCTTGTTGTCTTTTTAAGCATGCTGCATGAGTAGAGTAATAAAGAATATATTATTTTGAGACTGGCTTTTTATATTCAACATAGTTTTTGATCCTGGATCTATGTATGCCGTTGTGCATATCAATAGCCTTTTTAATGCTAAATAGTATTTCATGACATGGAGATACCACAGTTTTTTTTTACATTCACTTATTAAAGTTTCCAGTTTATACCTTTTATAAAAATATCTGTTATGAACACTTCTGTATAGGTTTTCTGTGACCATAAGATTCCATTTATCTGGAATAAATGCTTAACAGTGCAATTGCTAAATCATATGGGAAGTGATGTCAGACATATTTGTATGGGCTTTTTTCCACCTGTATATCCTCTACAGTGAGAAGTATGTTAATTTATTATGCTCATTTCTAATAGGATATTTTTGGTTTTAACTAAGTTTGGAGTGTTGTTCATACATTCTAAATAAAAATTATACTTTAAATTTTAGATTTGGGGTACATGTGCAGGTTTTTTACATAGACATATTGTATACAGGTGGGGACTGGGCTTTGAGTGTACCCATTACCCAAATTGTGAACATTATACCCAACTGGTTATTTTCAACTCTTATGCCCCTCATGCCCTCCTCTCCTCTGGAATCACCTGTGTCTCCTATTTTTGTCTTTATCTCCTTGGGTACTCATTTTTTAGATTCCATTTATAAGTGAAAGCATGTGGTATTTGGTTTTCTTAGTTTACTTAGGAAAATGGCTCCCATTCTATCCATGTTGCTGCAAAGGAAAATGATTTCATTCTTTTTGATGACCTGACTAGTATTCCTTATTGTCTATATACCACATTTTCTTTATCCAGTCAACCATTTAAAGACACTTAGATTAGTTCCATGGCTTTGCTATTGTAAATAATGGTACAATGAACATACAAGTTCAGGTGTCTTTTTGTATACATTGATTTCTTTTCATTCATATAGACAGTCAGTATTGGGATTGCTGGGTCAAATGGTAGTTCTATCTTTAGTTCTTTGAGAATTCTCCATACCGTTTTCCACACAGGTTTAACTAATTTACATTCCCACCAAAAATGTCTAAACACAAACTTTTTGTCAAATATAGCTGCCATGTGACACATAATCATATTCAATCAACAACTGACTGCACCCCCCAATAGAGTGGTACATGTTTTACAACTGATGAGCCAACACTGACATATCATTAGCACCCACAGTATACACTTTAGGCTCACTCTTGGTGTTGTATGTTCTATAGATTTGGAAAAATTTAGAATAAGATGTATCCATCACTATAGTAAAATACAAAGTAGTTTCATTGCCTTAAGAATCCTGTATATCTATCTGTTTATCCCTCCTTTCCTCTAACCACTGGCAATCACTGATCTTTTTGCTGTCTCCATTATTTTATATTTTCCAGAAAGTCACATGTTCAGAATATATATATTCCAATTTAAGTGAAAATGCATTCAACATTTCACCATTAAGTATGATGTTTACCATAGGCATTTGTGTGTGTGTGTATACACACACACACACACACATCTACTTTAAGTTCTAGAATACATATGCAGAACATGCAGGTTTGTTACATAGGTATACATGTGCCATGGCAGTTTGCGGAACCCATCAACCCGTTACCTACATTAGGTATTTCTCCTAATGCTATCCCTCCCCTATCCCCCTACTCCCTGACATGCCTCACTGTGTGATATTTCCCTCCCTGTGTCTATGTGTTCTCATTGTTCAGCTCCCACTTATGAGTGAGAATATGTGGTGTTTGGTTTTCTGATCCTGAATTAGTTTGCTGGAAATGATGGTTTCCAACTTCATCCATGTCCCTGCAAAAGACATGAACTCATCCTTTTGTAAGGCTACATAGTATTCCATGGTGTATATGTGTCACATTTTCTTTATCCAGACTATCATTGATGGGCATTTGGGTTGGTTCTAAGTCTTTGCTTTTGTGAATAGTGCTACAGTAAACATACATATTCATGTGTCTTTATAGAGTGATTTATAATCCTTTGGGTATATACACAGTAATAGGATTGCTGGGTCAAATAGTATTTCTATTTCTAGATCCTAGAGGAATTGCCACACTGTCTTCCACAGTGGTTGAACTAATTTACACTCCCAACAACAGTGTAAAAGTGTTCCTATTTCTCCACTTCCTTTCCAGCATCTGTTGTTATTTCCTGATTTTTTAATCACTGCCATTCTAACTGGCGTGAGATGGTATCTCATTGCGGTTTTGGTTTGCATTTCTCTAATGACCAGTGATGGTGATCTTTTTTTCACGTTTCTTGACTACATAAAAGTATTACTTTGAGGAGTGTCTGTTCATATCCTTTCCCCACATTTTGAAGGGGTTGTTTTTTTCTTGTAAATTTATTTAAACTCCTTGTAAATTCTGGATATTAGGCCTTTGTCAGGTGGATAGATTACAAAAATTGTCTCTCATTCTGTAGATTGCCTGTTCACCCTGATGATAGTTTCTTTTGCTGCACTTTTTAGTTTAATTAGATCTCATTTATCGATTTTGGCTTTTGTTGCCACTGTTTTTGACATTTAATCATGAAGTCCTTGCCTATGCCTATGTCCTGAATGGTATTGCCTAGGATTTCTGCTAGAAGGTTTATGGTTTTAGGTCTTATGTTTAAATCTTTAATCCATCTTGAGTTACTTTTCTGTATAAGGTGTAAGGAAAGGAGTACAGTTTCAGTTTTCTGCATATGGCTAGCCAGTTTTCCCAATAGCACTTATTAAATAGGGAATCCTTTCTCCCATTGCTTGTTTTTGTCAAGTTTGTCAAAGATCATGATTGTAGATGTGTGGTGTTATTTCTGAGGCCTCTGTTTTGTTCCATTGGTATATATATATACGTGTTTTGGTACCAGTATCATGTTGTTTTGGTTGCTGAAGCCTTGTAGTATAGTTTGAAGTCAGGTAGCATGACGCCTCCAGTTTTTTGTTGTTGTTGTTCTTGTTTTGCTTAGAATAGTCTTGACTACACAGGCTCTTTTTTGTTCTATATGAAATTTAAAACTTTTTTTTTTAATTCTGTGAAAAAAGTCAATGGTAGCTTGAAGGGGATAGCATTGAATGTATAAATTACTTTGGGCAGTATGGCCATTTTCACGATATTGATACTTCCATGAGCATAGAATATTTTTCCATTTGTTTGTGTCCTTCTTATTTCCTTGAGCAGTGGTTTTTACTTCTCCTTGAAGAGGACCTATAAATCCCTGGTAAGCTGTAGTCCTAGGTATTTTATTCTTTGTAGCAATTGTGAATGGGAGTTTACTCAAGATTTGGCTGTTTATCTATTATTGGTATATGGAAATGCTTGTGATTTCTGCAAATTGATTTTGTATCCTGACACTTTGTTGATGTTGCTTATCAGCTTAAGAAGATTTGGGGCTCAGACAATAGGGTTTTCTAAATATACGATCATGTCATCTGCAAACAGAGACAATGAGACTTCTTCTCCTCCTATTTAAATACACTTTATTGCTTTCTCTTGCCTGATAGCCCTGACCAGAAATTCCAATACTATGTTGAATAGGAGTGGTGAGAGAGGCCATCCTTGTCTTGTGCTGGTTTTTCAAAGGGAATGCTTCCAGCTTTTGCCCATTCCATGTGATATTGGTTATGGAACTGTCATAAATAGCTCTTATTATTTTGAGATACCTTCCATCAAAACTTAGTTTATTGATTTTTTTTTTTAGCATGAATGGATATTGTTTTATCGAAAGCCTTTTCTGCATCTATTGAGAAAATCATGTGGTTTTTGTCATTGGTTCTGTTTATTTGACGGATTATGTTTACTAATTAGTATATATTGAACCAGCCTTGCATCCCAGGGATTAAAGCCAACTTAATCGTGTTGGGTAAGCTTTTTGATGTGCTGTTGGATTCGGTTTACTAGTATTTTATTGAGGATTTTTGCATTGACGTTCATCAAGGATATTGGCCTGAAATTTTTTCTTTTTTTGTTGTGTCTCTGCCAGGTTTTGGAATCAGGATGATGCTGGCTTCATAAAATGAGTTATGGAGGAGTCCCTCTTTTTCTATTGTTTGGAATAATTTCAGAAGTAATGGTACCAGCTCCTCTTTGTACCTCTGGTAGAATTCAGCTGTTAATTTACCTGGTCCTGGGCATTTGTAGATACTCTTATCAACTTGAGTAAGATTTTATTCTTAATTTGCTAAGATTTTTATATTCAGAAGGTGCTAAATTTTGTCAAATGATTTTTCTCTGTCAGTTGGTTGTAATGACATAATTTTCTTATATAGCCCGTTGATATGATGGATTATATTTACTCATTTTTGCATGTGAAACTAGCTTTGCACACCTGGAAGAAACCCCACTTGTTCATGGTGTACTGTTCTTTTTAAACATTGTTACATTTTATTTGTTAATATTGTCTTAAAGATTTTTACATTTAAATTTCTGAGAGATACTGATTTATTTTTTCATATTCTGGACTGCCTTCCACTGGTTATACATTTAGGATAGTAGCAGGCCCTCATCATGTGCGTTGGGGAGCATTTCTTAGTATTCTTTTCTGAAAAGGATTTTGTAAAATTGGTTTAATTTTTCATTAAATGCCTGTGTGCATTCTTCAGTGAATACATATGGGCCTAGATATTTCTAATTACAAGGTTTTAAAGTACAAATTCAGTTTCTTTACACATTATACAACTCTTCAGATCATTTCTTTAATTTTAATTACTTTTGGGAATTTCTGATTCTCAAGTAACTGAAATGGATGTAGAATCTGTTATGATAGCCCTCTTCACTTCCTCAATTTATGTCTTTATTCTTACTAATTTGTCAGTGTTTCTAGAGATTTACCAGTTTTATTTTGACTGAAGAATCAAACTTTTGATTCACTGACTTTATTGTTTTCCTAGTTTTGATCTTGTTGATTTCTGCTTCTCATTTTTTCTTTCTTTTGCTTCCATTGGGCTTTTTTCCCTCTTGTTTTCCTAGTGTTTTAAGTTAAGAATTTAGGTTATTGTTTTGAGACCTTTTCTCTTTTCTAAAGTAAGTTTTTAGTGATATAAATTTCCCTCTTTATACAGTTTATAGCTATATCTTACATACACGGATATCTTGTATTTTCATTTAGTTCTATGAAGTTTTGCTATTGTTTTGCTACTTCCTCTTTGACCTATGTATTATTTAGAAGTATCTTATTTATTTTCCAACTGTATGGAGTTTTAGATGTTGTCTTTTTGTTACTGTTCCCTAGTTTGATTTCACTGTGGTTAGAAAACACAGACTATAAAATTGCAAATCACTGAAATTTGTTGAGTCTTCATTTATGAATTATATGTGCTCCATTTTAGATATTTTCCATGAACACATTAATAGTATGTGCATTCAACTGCTGTTGTATATTCCTTAAGTGTTGATTACATCTTATCGGTTGATGATGTTTATTTGATCCTTGCTGATATTCTCTCTACACAGATCAACTATTGAGTGGGGTGCTGAAGTCTCCTCCAATTACTATTCTGGATTTTTCTATTTCTTCTTTCAGTTTTATTTGGTTTTGTTTCACATATTCTTTTAGGTCTATTGTTCAGTGCATTCACTTGTAAGATTGCTTATACCTCTCTGGTGGATGGACCTATTTATCTTGGTAATTGCCTTTCCTGTGAAGTAAACTTCATCTCACACCAACATAGACACTCTTGCTTATTTTTGTTTGCACGGTAGATTTTTTCCAACATTTATTGTCATCCTACCTACACCATTATACCTGAAATGAGTTTTTTTGTATACAGAAACACATAAAATTGGGTCATGTGCTTTTTTTCTAGCAGTTGATTTCTACCTTTTAGTTGGTATGTTTAGGTAAATAAAATTTAATGTTATTATTGATACTTTAAGACAATTCTTTTTTATTATATATACTTAAGGTGTATAGCATATATTTTATATACAATATATAGTGAAGTAATTTCTACAATCAAGAAAATTATCCTATTTATTATCTTCCATAGCTACTTTGGTTTTTTTTTTTTGGGTGAGAACACCAAATATCTACTCACTTAGCTAATTTTCAGTATAAGATACCCTCATGCTGTACATTAATTAGCTCTATAGACTTATTTTTATCCTACATAACTCCAAGTTTGTACAATTTGGCCCACAAATTTTTGAGTAAACATATTTTTTCAATACTTCTGGGTGTATATGTGAGTGTGAAATTCCTGGGTCATCTGGTTTAATTTTTGAGAAAATGCCAAATTGTTTCTAAACAATTTTATATTCCCACCAGCAATCTAAGAGAGTTCCAATTTCTCCACAACCTTGCTAATGATTGTTATTATCGTTAATTTTCATACCCATCCTAGTGGATATAAAGTGGTATCTAATTATAAATCTTATTTGCATTTGCTTAATGACTAATAATGTTGAGCATCCTTTTCTGTGCTTACTGAGAAGGATTGGTATTAATTCTTCTTTAAATGTTTGGTAGCATTAACCAGTGATTGCATCCAACCCTGAGTTTTTCTTTGTTGGGAGGTTCTTTATTACTGATTTAATATTCTATTATAGATATATTCATATTGTCTATTTCTATTAAGTCAGTTTGGGTAATTTGTGTGTTTCTAGGAATTTGTCTATTTCATCTAAGTTTTCTAATTGTTAACAGCATTCTTCAATAATCAGTTTTCATGAGGTCCATGATAATGTCCACATTTTCATTTTTAAAGTTAACAATTTGATTCTTCTCTCTTTTCTTCATGGTCAGTCTAGTTGAAGACTTCTGAATTTTGTTGATTTTGTTAAAGAAACCAACTTTTAAAAAACTTTTAATTGACATATAATAATTGTATATTATTATACATCAGAACATATGATGTTCTGAAATGTATATATGTTATGGAATGTTTTAATTAAGTTTATTAACATACGAATTGCCTCATATACTTACCATGTTTGTAGTTGAGAACAAAATTACTTCTTTGTATTGTATTCAATTTTCTCTTTGTTTTCTAGTTTCTTAAAGTGAAAGATTAGATTATTCATTTGAAATCTGTCTTCTTGTTTAATGTGTTTTTACCACTATATAGTTTCATTTCAGCACTGCTTTTTCTACATCCCATATATTTTTGTATATTTTGTTTTCATTTTTTGCTTAGTCTCAAAGAATATTATGTGGACTGGATGTTTGTTTCCCACCAAAATTTGTATTTTGAAACTCTAACCCCAGTGTGGTAGAATTGGAGATGGAGCCTTTCACAAGTGGTAGTTTATGAGGGTAGAACCCTCTTTATAGGATTAGTGCCTAATATGGTTTGGCTCTGTGGCCTCACCCAACTCTCATCTCTAATTGTAACCCCCATGTGTCAAGGGAGGTACCTGAATGGAAGTGATTGGATCCTGGGGGGTGGTTTCCTCCATGCTGTTCTTGTGATAGTGAGTTCTCACAAGATCTGATGGATTAAAAGGTTGCCACTTCCCCCTTCACTCTCTCTCTCTCTCTTCCGCTGCCATGTAAGACACACATTGCTTTTTCTATACCTTCCACCATGATTGTAAGTTTCCTGAGGCCTCCCTAGCCACACAGAACTGAGTCAATAAAACCTCTTTTTAAAAATAAATTACACAGTCTCAGGCAGTTCTTTATAACAGTGCACAAATGGACTAAGACAGCTGCTTATGGAAAGGGACACAGAAAGATTCTTTTCTATTTCTATGACTTTGTGCCACGTGAGAAAACCAGTAAGAGAGCTCTCATCAGAACCCAATGATGTTGACACCCTGATCTCAAATATCTTACCCTACAGAACTATAGGAAATGAATGTTATTCAAATACCAGTCTATGGTATTCTTCTTATAGCAGCCCAAACAGGCAGTAGTTTATAATTTTCCTTGTGATTTCTCTTTGGAAACATTATTTATTTATGAATATGTTGTTTAATTTTCATGTATTTGTTAGTCCCCAAATGTTCTTCTATAATTTATTTCCAATTTATTTCCATTGTGGTAAGAGAACACACTTTATATAATTCCAATGGTTTTAAATTTATTATTGCTTTTTTTGTGGGCTAGCACATGGTCTGTATTGCAGAATATGCATATTACTATTGTTGGTTGGAGTTCTCTATGCATCTCTGTTACTTTATCTTGGTTTTTACTATTCTCAGAGTCTTAATTTTTTTGTTGATCTGCCTACCTAGTTATATTCATTATGTAAAGTAAATTGGGGTATTAAAGTCTCCATCTATTAAGTAAACATAAATGTAAAAATATTTATTCTTTCTATTATGTCTGTTTTTGCTTCATGTCTTTTGAGACCCTGTTCTTAACTGTATGTATATTGATAATTGTTATGGATTCTTGATGAGTTGACTCTTTTATTTATAATGTCCTTTTATGTGTCTAGGAAAATTTCTGCCTTAAATTTTATTTTTTTTCTGAGAAATATTATATTCATTCCAGGTCTCTTGTGGTTATGTCTCACCTAGAATATCTTTTACCATTCTTTTATTTTCAATCTATTTGTGTCTTTAAATTTTGAATCTCTCATAGGCAGCACATGGATAATGTTCTTTTAATTTTTATTTTAATTTATTCTGTCAATCTCTGACTTTTAATGAGAGATTAGTCCATTTACACTTAACATAATGAGTTATAAGAAAGGACATATTTCTACTATTTTGCTATTTGTTTTTGTTATATCATTTCTTATCAAATTTTTTATTGTTTTCCTCTTTTAATACTAGATACATTTTAAATTTCTTTTGTTTTTATTATTATTTTATTTTCACAAACTTCCCCTTTATACATTGTGTGCCCAACAACATATAATTGTAATTATTGATATATACAGTTATCTTTTTTTTTTTTTTTTAAAGAAGGAAAGAGAAAGGAAGAGGAAGAGATTTTAGAAAAAGAGAGAAAAGGAGAAAGAAAGAAACAGCAAAAGAAAGAAAAAATGAAAGAGTAAGAAAGAGGAAGAGATTTTAGAAAAAGAGAGAAAAGGAGAAAGAAAGAAACTGCAAAAGAAAGAAAAAAAAATGAAAGCGAAAGAAAGAGGAAGTGATTTTAGAAAAAGAGAGAAAAGGAGAAAGAAAGAAACAGCAGAAGAAAGAAAAAAAGAATGAAAGAAAGAAAGAGGAGAAAGAGGGAGAGAGAATGGGATTCTTGTTTTATTGCCCAGGCTAG